>JALBCR010001916.1:0-108215 GCA_030710515.1 Abscondita cerata
TCGCGCGTTTCAGTTACATTGCTTCTATTTGAGGCGTTTTGTGCCTCGAATTTTATATTCATATCTTAACTCTTTCATAGTGAATTCATTGTACTATAACTATATTTTGCTATACATTCTAAATGATATTATCTATATTATCTGTATATTGTGACCATTTGTGTCTCTATGTGTGTTAATTGAACTATAGTCGCTATAATAATATACATATTTCTATTCACGTACGGTTTGTTTCTGTGTCTACGTGTCTGAGAGTGGCTTTAGATATTTCTTATACATAATCCTAGGTGGCGCCTTATAAATTATTCGTGCAGTGTAGAAGTCCTCCATCAGCCCGACCATCCGACAGATAAGAGCTGCCTTCTAGTTCTGTCATATAATTTTTAGTTTCTTTACAAATAAACCGTAACAATTGTTCAACAATGTGAAGCCAACCACCGTACTTTGTCAAAAGCCCCGATGGTTGTAAATACGGCAAACACGAGTTCACCGGTTTTAACCTCGGGTGTTCCTAAATTTCGGAAGCAAACTAACGCTAATGCCCTCCATTGGCAGATAGAGAGCGCCGAAACAAAACCCGATGAGATAAATTCCATCTTTTTTTAAGCCGTCTCTAACAGGTCTGGGAAATATTTCCTGTGGTACGAGATATCTATCAGAAGCGGCAAAGCAAGCACTATAGCTTACGTCGTCTAGTATGGCGTTGTTTTGTTGGAAACAAGATATTAAAAAAAGAATGTTCTCAATCATCCGCTGTTGACAAGTTTTGTCGTCAAACTAACTCTAAATAAATCGGTCTTTACACCGTCACCAAAGTTCTGTCTCTTCGATTACCACTTTCGATATATAAAGGGTCATGTCTATCCGCCTTAATGAAATATATATTGTTTTCGTAGGTAAGATATCAAAATGATTCGGGGTTTACCCCGCTAGTTTCTGACCGGCCCGACCGAAAACACTGCAAGGAGCTGCCAGAAAGAGAGTGCGAGAAGTAGGAGCTGTATTGATTTATTCTAAAAATATGCCACGAAAGATGCTGGAGACCGATACCGAAGGGCAAGCGCACCGGTACGGTTCGGACTACGCCGGTCCCGCAAAATCCAGTGAGATTTAAATAACACCGGTCAGAGGCGGGAAGTTCACCAAGAGCTACTTGTGGCTCCCAGCCTGGTTGAAATGAGGCTTTTGGGATACACCCAAAGACTTTCGCGAGGAGGTGGTAAACATTTAACTGGTCTAGTGGCCGAGTACAAATCCATACTGATTTTGTCTTATTAATAATTCCTGAAGGCGCTGGATCAGCATTCCGACTTTCTAAACCTCCAGTCTATTTATTTCCCAATACACTTATTGTTTTTCTCAACTTTTATTGTTTAGTTATTGTTAAAAGAATTTGTTTAAATTATGATGGTTTGTTAATCTAACCTGTTGCCGTAAAATATTCCCGCAATCACCTTTTGGATTAGATCTATTCAAAAGAGCTGGATGTTGCATTAGTCCATCTCCAAGGTTCTACTTCCACATTTTTCTTCTTTCCGTTCCGCAAATAAGAGAAAAATGTAACAATGCATTTAAATAACCAACAAATTTTTCTAATCGCTATAACATGATCGTGTATAATACCGTTTTACCAAACACGATTCAGCATAAGTGCTCTGGCAGATTCTAACTCGCTCTCTGCCAGTCCGTACAATGTCTTTAGTGTGACGTCTTATGCACATTGAGGACGGTGTTCACTGGTAGTCCAGATCAACGTGACGAGTTTTGGTTGTTTATTTGGCTAAGCCGCTCCTGAACGTACGTCGTCTTTAGCGTGACGCGTTTTGCACTTTAAGGATGCCGTCCACCAGTGACCCAAATATACGTGACGTGTTTTATAAGTGGATTTGGCTCATCCTCTTCTATCCGTACGTCGTCTTCAACGTAACGGACACTGAAGACGCTTGGATTAAAGTGACACGTTAATTCACCTCACTAGCTAGTGTCACTATTTCTGAGGAGTACGCCTTCTACCTTCTCCTCGGTTCCTACCAGAACGTTACTTGCAACCGCTGCGTGTTGCAAAATCAGTAAAGCTTTAGGGGTAGTAAGTTAGAGGAGTTAGTTTGGCTGTTTCTAATTATTTTGCAGTTGATTGTTGCTGTTTGTTTGCTTTATTTATCGCCTTCTGAAAACCGAAATAAATATTTTGAGTTTTTATTTGTTTGTTTTCTTCGACGCTGTAAATTTAGTTGACCTAGTGAAGCTCTAGAATACCGTTCCTGTACTGCAGCTGCCCGAGTGAGATGAACGACGGAGAGTAAACTCCTACAAGATCTGGCGCCTGAGATCCTATCGAGGTGAGTATCTACAAGCTTTAGAAGGAGACAAGGACAAGTAGTTTAATGCTATTTATTTATAAGCCAAATGTATAGTACCTAAAAGCACATAGAAATTTGTTGACAGGGCAGAAGATTGCTATGTAAAACTTTGCCACACAATTTTGAGAACAAATTTAACCCAAACGGAAGTCTAGATAAACGCAAAGCGCAAATCTCGAATAAGTTTTAAACTTAAAGTCGTTGCCCCATCAAATTATTTTTTATTGAAAACTTAATTAATTTTTAACTAGTCGGTCGGAACTAGGCCATTATCAAACGTTCTTAAACTTACAAACTAAAGAACTACAAGAAACGGATTTAACATTAAAAATCGTTTTAAAATTTTTTCTTACATAAAAATTCACATTGTGAGTGTTTATAAAGAAATGGATGAAATTTCTTTACATTTTAAATGTACATTTATACATTATAATTCTTTTAATTTTCATTTATGTTTGTCTTTATAAATAAACTTAGATTCAAGAACGTGAACGTTTTCGAGGGTGACATTATTGCCTTGAAAATGGCGGATGTAAAAAAGTGTAACAGGAATGATAGACAGTGGCGACGATGGTATCCCCTCACTGCCTGACCCCATGTTGCATCAAAAATTTAAATCTTGCCAAAACATAATACAAAAATAATTAACACTAATAAAGCAATGTTTTCATTTTATCGAGTTCAAACAACATTGCACATAAAAAATAATGATTTTCACTAAATAATTACAACAAAATGTTATGTATATAACTATTAAAACAGACTGTTTTTATTTTTTAATTTTCTCAATGCTTTTGTTGCAAATCTATTTGCTAATTTTATTTGTCTTTACCATTGATTTTTAGTCTATACGTTACAAACTTTTTTATAATTTTAGATTTAAGGTTATGACAATTTGCAATATTTTCAAAAACATTCTTTTCACATAAAATTTTACATAAAATGCTTTTAAATCAATGTTTTGCGTACATACAACGCTGTAATAATTTCTAAAAATATTTTTCATTTCTAAAAACATAGAAAACGATTCCTCGTTACAAAAAAATAAAGCATTTTCTTTGAATCGTTTTAGTTCTGTAAATTTTGTATAAATGGTTCAGATTTAAAATTTTGATCTAATATCTATAAAATGAATTTATTTCAATGTAACATAAATTTAGTGTTTTTTTGGGCATATCAGTGGGTCTTTTTACAGCATCATAATTTTTCAAAATTCTCATCGAAAGTACCCAAGAATCCAGATAAAAATTCTCTATCATCAATGTCGTAACTACCTTTTCTAACGTTTGTAAATAATGTAAAACACAATATGCTCATAAAAACTTTGTTTGATGGTAAATTATATTTATATGTAATTTCAAATGGTAGAAATATAACTTTACACTTGCTACTAGCATATTTTAATATTTTTAAATAAATGGGAGACATCTGCTATAAAGTAAACAGATTTATCTTCTTTTATGGGATGTTAGTTTTACATTTAACATCTCTATATTTTTCCCTACAGAAATATTAAAAAGATTTCCATGATTGCTGATTGCAAGCTCAGCCATGTCAGAAACAATTGCAATTATATTTAATTCGAGACTATTTATCTTGTTAAATATCTCCATAATGATTTCATGTAGAACATTTCCAGTTATTAATTTTCTGTGAAATAATATGCAATTACTTGTTTCTATGTATGGTAAATCAAATCAAATCAAATCAAATCAAATTTAATTGTCTTTATAAAATAACAAAGTGATTCGGTTCTTTCACAAACTTTTTAAACTTAAAACTAAATACGAAATTTAACTAAAAAAACCTTAACAATCATTTTCTTTTTATCCATATTTGATTCCATCCATTATTAAATCGTTGTATTTGTCGTTATATCTTCCTTGTCTAATCTTTGTTCTTCTCTCCTGTACCTGGTTATGTTTGTCTTTTTTTTTTACTATCTCTTCTTTCATCTTTCTTTCTTCACCTCTTAGCTTTTTTTCTTGAGTATCCTCCTCTTTGATAATATGGTTTCCTAACTTCTTTACCTTATTTCACTTTTTGTTCCTCTATCTCTTTCTAACATATGTACAGCATTTTATTCTCTTTTCTGTTTTCCATCTTTTCCTTCAGTTTCAATGCTCTGTTTCCTGTTTGAATTATTAGGTATCCTGGTCTTTTACTATCTAATCCTAAAGTCCACCTCTTTGAATAACTAATTCCTGTTTCCTCTTTAACCTCCCATCCCTCTCTTCTCTAAGCTTTCAGTATTTTTCTTTTCCTCTCCTCCATCACTTTCCTCCTCTCCAACACTTCCCTCATCCATTGTTTTCCTTCCCCTTTCTCTCTAGTAGTAACTTCCATTCCTTTTCCTCGTGTCTTGTTTCCCTGCATCCCTCTTTCATATGTATTATATTTTCCCATTCATCCCCACACAACCTGCATAATCTCTCCTCATCACTCATCCAATATTTATTTTCATTTTCTTCATTACCATTCATTCTGAACCTTGCAATCATTCTTATTTCATTCATTCCTTTTCTTTCTGTTATGTACCTTGGTGTCTTGTCTGTCATTATTTTTATGTATTTCTCGTTATATTTTTCTTCCTTTATTTTTGCCCTTCTTTCCTGCTTCTGAGTATCTTTATCTCTTGCAATTATTTCCTCTTCCATCTTTCTCCCCCCTCTCTTAATCTCTTTATCTCTTCTCTCGCGTATCCCACTCTTTCATAGTATTTTCTTCTTTCTTCTTCCCCATATTTTACCTTCTGTGCCTCGATCTCTTTCCAACATTCATATAGTATTTCATTTTCCTTCCTACTTCCCATTTTTTCTTCATACCTTACTGCAATTCTTCCTGCTTGTATCCTTATTTTTCTATTTCTAGCTCTTCTTCCACTATATACCCCGGTGTCTCCTTCTCTAGTCCTAACGTCCACCTCCAGTATTTCTCCTGTATCTTCTCCAGCTCTTGCCATTCCCTCCAACCCCAAATCTCCGCTCCATACAGTACCACACTCTTACCAACTTTTCAAACATCCATCTCCTTTTCTCTATATCTTTACCAAATATCCTTTCCCCTAACCCCCATACTTGTCCTACTATTCTATTTCCTTTCATTTTCATCTCTTTTATATGGTCTCCATCTTGTTGTTATCGTGATCTGATGATCTATACTTGTCTACTCTCTACTTCCTCCTCCCCCCACCACCATTTTACTTCCTTTCTTCTTTCCTTTTCTTTTTTTAAATTCCATAATTTTTGTTTTCCGACATTTGCTGCTAGTTTTTCTTTTCCAGGTATTTCTTCATAAATTTAGCTACTCCTCTCATCTCTTCTTCATTTCTCGCTATTGCCACAATGTCATCCGCGTATGCTAAAACCCATATCTTTTCCTTCCTACTACTATTCCTCCTACTTGATTTTTCCATTTCCTCCTCAAGATCACTAATGTATATCGAGAATAAGATTGGGCTTAGCGGACATCCCTGTTTTAGTCCTTTTCCGTCCTAAATTCTCTACCTAGCTTCCTCCCTACCCTCGTTCTACACCTTGTTTCTTCGTATATTTCCTCTATTGCATTTTTATATCTCTGTTTATTCCTACCTCCTCCATCCTTTTCCATAATCCCCCTCTTTCCACATTATCAAATGCCGCTTTAATGTCTAGAAATATTGCGTACATCTTTCCTCCTTTCTTTGCTAACTCTTTATTGATTATGTGCTTTAATATGTATATATTGTCTATCGTTTCTTTTCCTTTCTAAATCCTGCTTGCCAATCCGGTATTATATTCTTTTCTTCTATTTCTTTTCCAATTTTTTTCTAACTATTTCCGCATATATCTTATAGCCCGCATTCATTATACTCACTCCTCTATAGTTGTTCGCTTTCTTCCTATCTCCCCCTTGTAAATTGGGCATATTATTGCCTCTCTCCATTTTCTGAAACCCTTCTCCTTTCCATATTCTCTCAAATACTTCTCTTACTTTTCTCTCATTCCTTCTCCGATGTACCTCCATTGTTCTCCTTGTATTCCATCCGTCCCTTCTGTTTTTCCTTTTTACTTTATTTATTGCTCTCTCCATTTCTTTTTCCTATTCCACCCTCCCTGTGTCTTATCCTTTTTTCCAACTTCTTCATTTCTTGCTTTTTTTCACTCTCTCCTACTAACTTCTTATAGTGTTCTTCCCATTTTCCCTTATCTATATTTGCTTCCATCCTTCCTCCTTTTCCTCTTTTTATTAATGAATTCCCATACCTGTCCTTCATTTTCAATTTCTCTAATCTTTATCTCGGTTTGTTTTTATGTTCTTCTTTTTATTTTTGCATATTTCCTTAAAATTTACTTTTAACCTTTTGTATTCATCTATCTCTATCTTTCCTTTTTTCAATTTCCTTGTTCTTTTCTTAGTTCTTTTTCCTTTTCTCGCATTCTCCGTTCCACCAATCTTTTCTTTTCCCTAATTCTTGATTTCTTAATCTATATTTCCTCTTCTCTGTTGCCATTTCCATCCTGGTTGTAATTCTCTCTATCTCTTCCTCCACCTCTCCTTTAGTATTTACTTCCTCTTCCATTTCCTCTTTATATCTTTTATACTCTCTTCAGTCCATACTTTCTTTTCTCTCCATACCTCTTCTTGTTCTTGTACCTCTTTCTCTACCTCTTCCATCATGACTTCTTCTAGCGGCTGATGGTCCGATTCTATCTCCTCTCCTATTCTTAGTGTTTCTTTGTCCTCCTTACTTTTTCGTTTATAATCACATTATCTATTACTGACTGGCCTCTTTCTCCTACATATGTAAATTTCCTTTTCCTTCTTCTTCAAATTTCCGTTCATTATTGTCCAACCTCTTTCTACACATAGTTTTATCAAAATTTTTCCTTGTCCGTTTATTTTCTTATCCATTGATATCCTATTTCTTATCTCTCTATTTACCATTATTCCTCTCTCTCTCTCCTATCCTAGCATTCAAATTTCCTCCTATAATCAACTTGACTTCATCCCTTTCTTCTATTGCCTTTTCTATAATTGCTTTCGTTGTATCCAATTTCATTCCATATATCGTTAAAATATTTCCCCTTTTTCCGTCTTTACTCTGATTTGAATCATCCCCTCTACATTTTCTTCTTCTATTTCCTTTTGTATTTCCCATTCTTTTCTTACCCCACTATTAGTCCTCCTTTCGCCCTTCCCTTCCTCTCTTTTCTATTTGCATACTGAATTTCCCATACATATTCTTTCGGCATCTTATCTTTCCATGTACTCCATTCTTTTCCTCCATCCAAGTTTCTACTAAACCTACCATTTAAAACCCTTTATCTAGTTCCAAAATCTACACCTTTGTTTTTTATCCCGCAATGTTCCAAAATAAGATCTTATTTTTCTCTTTGTTTTTTACTCCCCCACTCTTTCTCCCTTTTTTTCCATTTAGTATTGACCCCTACTAACATAAATACTAGCACAAGAGTAGCTTCACCTTCATGATTAGGAAGTGTAATGTCGCCCAAATATTTATTTAAACTTGAGTCAAATATTTTACCAGGTGTTATGGTCATCTCATCTAATACTAAAATGCAATCTTTTTCCACATTTTTGAAAGTATTTAGTTTTATTTGCAATAAATCTATAACTTCATGTAAAATTCCTGGAAAAAATTTCATATATTGCAATGTTCAGTGTTCTTATAGAAGGCAGGCAAATTTTCTTTAATTCATTTTCATAGCCAATTGATCTCACAAACAAATCTAAACCGTAAACTTTAGTTATAGTTTTCCTTTGACCCACTTCATAAATTTTTGTTAATTTTTTCGGTTTGTGTTTTAAAGCTAATATTTGATCGTCATTGAGCACCATCTTTAACAGAATATTACTCTCATTATTTTTAATCAGTTTTTTGTAATTTTTATTTATTCTTACAAGCAGTTGCTATCATTTTTTTAATTTTTATTGATTTTCTTGTAGCTGCCGGGATATATTTTTCATATTATTAATTTTATCTTGAACGTTTGGATATTCATTGTTGTGTGCATATTCAAATGATGAAGACAAAACAGATGTTCCCTCACTTATTGAATTGGATTAAATGTTACTTACATCTACTAAGCTTCTAGTTTTGATTGGCAGGGGAGCATTAGTCAACTTATTTTTTAAAAATTGACAGGAGATATTCCTTCATCGGCTTCGACTTCAGATGTAATGTCTACAATGTTACTAATTGTTGAAAATTTTCCACGCGCATTTTTATGCGATAAACTTCCTCTTAAAGCTGGTGGTTTTCTCTTAACAGCACTGCATCAAACTTCAATTTTTTGGTGCCGTCCTCTCTAGTTTTCTCTCACATATTTTCTTCGAAATGAACCTGTTAGATTATTATGCAGTGATTCATGTGTTGGTATTAAATTATTATTTTAAATCTTTACAGGTGAAAACAAGCACTATTTACCTACCTATTTAATTATGCATTGCTTACCTCGCGTAGATAAGAATTATCAGTTGGTTGCCAGTTTATCCCTTTAACTTTTATAGTCCATTGTTTTCGCCTGTCATTTTGAGAACTAATTTTAACAATAAAATAAGCAAATTCTTTACAATATGACATTCAAACCGTATATAAAATTTGTAATTTTGATGCAACATAGCGGATTTTGCTACGACCAATCAGAAATGATGACTCGTTTGTCGCTACTGTCTCATATGTAGTCACTGTAAATTATAAATACCTGTAGAGCCATCTATGAGTGTGAATCATAATTTTTAATAAAATAATCTGTAATGTTGGTGTGTAACTAAGCTAATAGAACAAAAATTGAAAAACTATTTTATATAAACTATTTTTTATATAAACAACTACTTAAAATTGAACAACCACAACAAATTAATTGTATAAAATGTGTAAAAACTTATAATTATTTAAATCGTAATTGATCTCATTTAAAGATAAATCGGGTCTTTTTGTAAGATTTTGGATTTCTAAAATTTCGAAAAGTTAAGTATTTGTCTTTCAAGAACAAAATGTAAAAATTTAAGGTCTGTAGTTAGATCAAAGTTATGGTTTTGTGTAACTATGTGGTTGGAAAAAGCTGATTTGTGTGCAGAATTAGGGTTTTTAATATGGTACTGATGGTCGTATAGACGTGACCTAAAAGATCTACCAGTTTGTCCTATATATTTTTTGTTGCAAGAGTTACATTCTAACAAATATACACCTGATTTATCTATGTTTCCTATGTTGTCTTTATTTTTAATAGAATAGTAGATAAATTGTAATTGTTAGAGAAAGCAATTTGAATATTTAGTTTTTTAAGGGATCTAGCATATTGTAAGAGATTTTTGGTATAAGTAAAAGGAATTGAAAAAAATCATGTATCAGTTGGGGGTTGTGGTGTATAAGTAAATGAAAAAGTTGTTGTAAGGTGTTAAATTCTTTATTAAAATTGATTTCATTATTGGATAAATGAAGAGTCTATGGAAGTAAAAATGAAAAGGTCTTGTTTGTGAATAATCACTGTGCATTTGCCTTTTCCAATCAACGCAAATTCTACATCCGCGTATTACGTAGAAAACGCGGAAATTAAAACATACGATTGCAAGTAAGCAAACGCGGTCAGCATTTCTTAACGGCCTTGCTTACTAAAGACACTAACCTACTTCGCGCGTATAAAACGAAGTAGATACGATAACAGAAATAAGTTCAAAGTTGAGTTCAGAATAACAATCAGTTCGCCATCAGTTCAGTTTAGTTTGGTCCGCAGTTCATCAGTACGAGTACAGTCTAATCAAATCATCAGTTAAAGTATCGGCTCGCTTCGAATCCATCGGTCCAATTCAACCCGGCCTCAGATCTTCAGCGCGACATATAATACCACGATATCAGATGTCTCTGCACCGCACATAGTACGCCAATTACTATGTGCTGACCTACAACGTTTCCATTCATAATCTGATTCAACCCGGCGTCTAGAGTATACACCTTAAACACCACAGTGGCGACATGATTAAATAAGAGAAAGACAAACATTTAACGAAGAGCAACACGACCGTCAACGACAACACGCCAGTCAACGTCAACATGTCCGCCACATCACTCCTGCCATGACAACACCCGCCAATACAACACGTGCCATCGTTGCGTCCGCCATGGATATCGTCGGCACCGAAATTCTTATCACGCATTCCATGATGTAACGCACATCAACTTGGGCTGATGGACCGCAAACCAAGACATTTTATCAACGCCATCGCCAAAAAAAAAAAACCCGCCAAGATGAAATGCAACAACAGCTGCAACACCCCTAAACGCTACGACCGCTGCACCGACCACAAACGCCACGACCGCTGTTTCAGAGGAACAAACAATCAGCAGCATCCGCAACAGCGCCAACGAGAGCGCATTGAACGACAGCACCCGCAACAGTGCCAACAAGAGGGCAACGAACCGGAGCATTTGCAACGGCGCCAACAAGAGCGACCCACAATGCAACAAGAAGACAACCGCAAAACAATTTTTTTTGCCTATCTTCGCGTAACAATCTTCGACACAATTTATCGTGGAGTCATCCACTAAGGAGGGACACCTGTGGGGTTGACATCTTAACCTCATCCCAATCAACATAAATTCTACATCCGCGTATTACGTAGGAAACGCGGAAATTAAAACATACGATTGCATACGCGCGAAATAGGTTAGTTTGCTTAGTAAGCAAAGCCGTTAAGAAATGCTGACCGCGCTTACTTACTTACAATCGTATGTTTTGATTTCTGCGTTTACTATGTAATACGCGGATGTAGAATTTGTGTTGATTGAGATGGGGTTGAGATGTCAACGTGTTCAGATCACGTCAGGGTCACAACTGTGGCGTTTAGGTGTATAATCTAGACGCCGGTTTGAATCAGATAAAGAATTTAGACGAGTCGGTTTTGAAGTAATGTTCATTATTAGATATACCGTGATCGAGCTATACTATTTACATTTCTATCAATGGAAACGGTGTATGTCAGCACATAGTAATTGGCGTACTATATGCGGTGCGGGAATACTTTATCGTAGATCAATTCACTAAGGAGAGACTTCTGTGGGGTTGACGTTTCAACCCCATCACAATCAACACAAATTCTACATCCGCGTATTACATAGGAAACGCGGAAATCAAAACATACGATTGTAAGTAAGCAAACGCGGTTAGCATTTCTTAACGGACTTTCTTACTAAGCAAACTAACCTACTTCGCACGTATAAAACGAAATAAGTGTGAACTGCAGTTCGGAGTACCAATCAGTTCGCCATCAGTTTAGTTTAGTTCGCAGTTCATCAGTACGAGTACAGTCTAGTCAAATTAATTGCGGTCCAATTCAACCAAACCTCGGATCTTTAGCTCGACACATGATACCACAATCAGGTATCCCTGCACCGCATATAGTACGCCAATTACTATGTGCTGACATATACCGTCTTCATTCATAATTGTAAATAGTATAGCTCGATCACGGTATATCTAATAATAAACGCTACATCAAAACCGACTCGTTCAAATTCTTTCTCTGATTCAACCCGGCGTTTAGAGCAATACACCCTAAACGCCA
Organism: Abscondita cerata; assembly: GCA_030710515.1. Lineage (NCBI taxonomy): Eukaryota > Metazoa > Arthropoda > Insecta > Coleoptera > Lampyridae > Abscondita > Abscondita cerata. The sequence continues at coordinate 11,928 of JALBCR010001916.1, forward strand.
CAGTGGTATATAAACTATGGTTTTTAAATTTTGAGAAAGCTTGTAAGCATTTGGTAGTAGTTAGGTTTAAATTTAGATGATCTGTAGGAATTTTATTTAAAATGAATTCTGTTTTAATGACTAATTTTTCAAAGTCTTTTTTGCTATGGTTGGAGATCGGGTTAAATTTGAGTCCTGAGTTTATAAGGTTCATTTCTGTTTTTGAGAAGTTAACATTAGAGAATGCTCTAGGATAAAATTGAAAATTGTTTAAACGTTGGTTTTGATTATATGGAATATTTTCTCTGTTATGGTTACTAAAATTTAATTTTTTATTCCTTAAGTTGGTGAATTTTTTGTGAAGTTTGTTAAAAAAGATTGATCCAAAATCAGTTACTTTCTCTAATATTTGATTCTCTAAACAATCAAATTCAATATAATTTAGGATGTTAGTAAGATCTGATCTTATTAAATAAAGGCTAAAATTTAGGCTATCTCTAGTTTTATACCAATTTTTAATTTCATCCATTAACCAAATCTTCTAAGCTCTTTGTATTGTGATTTTTGACAAGTTGTTTTAGATGCTTGACTTAATCTTAATGTTGTTCTTTAGGCATGTTGTGTTGAACCAAATGTTTAATTGTACCCTCTTGAGTTTTATAAAAAAACTTCAGAAATTTCTGACACTCATCCTAAGATAAATAAAGCTCGTCAAGCAGATATGGTCAGAAATTTTTCTATAAAATTCAAGAGGGTACAAAAGGCGGATGTGGAATACTCATTGGATAACTGGCTCACTAATGTTCATAGCTTTAACAGTTAACAAGCTGAGCTAATTCACACACACCATGCATTTGTAGGCCCCTTTTAAGTGGAGGTAGAAAATGTTTGTTTACTCCACCTTTAATAAAAAGGACGAAAACCCATTTGAAATCATGGATATTCGGATACTTTTTTTCGTTGTCGTTTGCGCGAACAAAAGATTGTCTCTATGTTCAAAGTAAGCAAAGTACGTGAGTTTATCCAAAGCTGTTCAAGAAACCACCCATTTCAAGTTGACTAGTTGTCAAAAGTGACAACAGTCTGCTGAAAAATTGATGAATAATCCGATTTTTTAAACACGAACTCAACATGCAGATCTTAAGCACCACTTCATCCGCCAAGCTGTCGAAATCTATTCGCTAAAGGTAAAGATTTCACATACTGAACCGGACCTATTGACAGGACCCTTATCTACCATCAAATTTAAAAATTGTGTTCAAACTTAGGACCAAAAAAAAAACTTAGTCAAAAAAGCGTATCAAGTGACTAATACTTTTTTAGTCAATTTTTATCTTAACGGAATTAATGCCAAAGTTAAACTTCAAATAAAGCTTTCAAAAAAAACCCACCCAAAAACCAAATACCTATCAATACTCACTGTAAAGTATCAAGTACAATCATCGGTCGGACAAATTTGATGCTGACAAAAAATTAGATTTTTGAAAACTTGAAGCATCTGTAAGAATCCGAAAGATTGCGTTACATGCAGATAGTCCAGAACCAAGCTTTTACTTTCTCTTTAGTGCTTGTTCACAAAACCACCATTTTCTCCCCACTAATAAAAATACCAATTATTTTTATCCCCTATACAAAAAAAAACGATTGGTTTTAATCGTCAATAGGATAAAAGTACATCAAACGCGTCAAAGTGCTAAGAATAGTTCCGATCTGTTTCTTGTGATGCATTCGCTCATTATTTGGAACGATGCTCCGGTAATAAAACGCCATTCTCCGATTTAGAAACGTGAGAATAGTTAACAAGTCGTTCTTTCGGGCACGTTGTTTCAATTCAATGCACAAACATTGTATGAACCACGTTCCGGTATGTGGACACCTCCAAGAAAAGTACCCTGAAATTAAGACATAACATACTCGTTCACGGTTGTTCACATCATACCTTCGAAGCACGAATACATTATTAATATATCGGCCATGACAGGTATTGTTGTATTGACGTTTCCAGAGTCTGTCTGAACCGTTCGCACTCGGGTACCATGATCGACCTCCTCTCCACGACAAGCCTAAAACCATAACAATCAGTAAAACGCAATCTTTGATAAGAATTTCACCTGGATAAAGAACAACTTCGGTTTCCCTACCAGCGTCGGGCACTGATCTCCAGTGAACGGTTTCCAAAGAACATCCGTTGGATAAGGATGATCACGGGCGTAAATTTTTCCGGTATCGCCGTGCGTTAACACCGCCACTAATAAACAATCGGCATCGGAATGATCAGCTTTTGATACTAAACAATCAATTTTAAAACCAACAGTTGATGTAAATACATACGCGCTCACGTGTGGATAGAACGTCGTAAATTGACGCAAATTTTAAATCGGTGTACGTAGTCACCTCGAATTTAAGATCTTTTAATACGTTGGCGAGATCAGTTGCATCTTTCATTGTCCCCTCCCTTTCTTCCAATTCATCGTCGAATTTATAGTGATTGAAAATTACGGCGGTTCCTCTTCGAAAATGATTCACGTTGTAACAATCAGATTTCAGATCAATTTCGGGAAGTTCTCTACCATATTCGTCCTTTTTGCTAAATTTAATAAACTATAAACCTCACTCTTCATTCACTTTCAAATACTCACTCATTGCCGAATATTGTAGACAATCCGAAAGCGTCTGTTTGATCCGTCATTTCTAAAGCAACTGATGTACACAACGCCTAGATAAGATTAAGTTATCGATTTATGACAACCGGTTCTTATCAGCTCCCTCTTCAAACTATTATGAATTGAGAAGAAATTATGGTAATTTCAAATAAAACCAAGTCTGTGAAGTGTTGATGAATTGCATTACACGTTAGTTAATGTAAACATATCGTGGGTAACAGGATAGCGGCACTATGAACCCTACCTATTTAGATAAATGTTTGAGGCTTGCGTATTTAACAAATACTCCGTGTTGCACATATTTAACGAAATTGACATTAAAATTAAGTGTTAATAGTGTGACTGTAATTTTTCTTCAACCATTAGCTTTTGGCGGCATAAAATCCTATACTTAGGAAATTTATTTACAGTTGTAGACGCTTTAACCCCTTTGGATAGGCAACTCAATTAACGCTATATCACGGATTTGTTTTCTCTAACAAGGGCGTCTGAATCGATGTTCGTTTTAACAAGAATTTTTCTCAAAAATCTGCCAGTCTGGATTTAGGTTTCCGAATTGATACACATCTCAAAGTATTGTAGTGTGTGGTTCATATACCACACAGTGTGTGGTTCATATACCAAGCTTGTTGTTTTGTTATTTTTATCGTCTTTTTACGATTGTTTAAAAAATACCATTTTATTTTAAGAAGTTATCCTTAAATTTAATTTTTGTAAATTACACTTTTATCACTTTAACAATCATTAAAATTTCCACTATTAAAAAATCTCTGGGCGACGAAAAAAAAAACAAAAACAAATAAATGACAGATTTTTTATGCTGACACAAGTTTAATAAATAATAAAACAAGAATCAAGAAAAGAAATGTACCATAGTATAGAAGATTCACAATTATAGAGGAAAGAGCTGTATTTTCAACTTTGGGAAATTAAAGAAATGACAAGAAATTTCATCGTTAAATCGTTGATTGTAGTAAATACTACAATCAACGGTTAAATCAAGAGATAGTATCATTAAATCAAGCCAGCAGGTTCACAAATTATAGAAGGAAGTGGATATTTTGGAAAGGGATGCGTTATAACACACAAAACACTAAAACACACATAAAAGAAATTATGTAAATTTATTCTTAAATTAATAAATATTAATATTTTATCTACATATTACTTTAGGTTAATAAATTGTAACCGTATGGAACTAACCTAAAAGATACTCCAAAACGTAACCTTAAAATTTTGTTAAATTCTTTGGAAACCGTGAGTAAAATAGCCATGTTATCTTCTTAAGCGATATTTAATCCTTTCTTTTTAGAAGTTCTGCCCGGATCTGATATCTCTAACTAAAATGTGCAAAAATTACTAAAATGGATATTTTCTCATCATTTATGTTAATTGCTACTGAAAATATTTACTTCTCGTTTAGGTTATGAAGTAGTTGTCCTCTTACCAACCTACACAAAGAAGTCGTGACAACCGACGACCTTCACCCCCGACACCTACGAGAAGCACGTAATCAGTTAATAATCATCACACTCCGTCAACCATCATTACAAATCTACAGCAGTGAACATCCTTAGACACTCCGTCACAATCTAACAATTAATAAGTACCTAGATAATAAAAATGCATGTTTTCTTTTAACGCACTTTGAATCATAACTTCCATGTCTGTATCTGCACATGTTTTTGACTGAATGATGTAATTATTAGAAGCATTGAAGACGCGTTTTTACAATTAAGGAAGCTTGCGTTAATTTTTTTTAAAAACACATGACAAGCATACTTGTTCTTATTACGTTAGATGATGCTCGACAATAACTAGACAGTCACAGGTGATGTTACACGGGGTTACAAAAAAATCTATTTTGTAAGTTGTCTAAACTGTTTCAATTAATTTAAGACATTTCTGCACCCCAGAACCTAAAAATGACACAAGTTTTCTGAGAGTAAGTCAGGGTTTTCAGCTAAGTTGATTTTAAAATAGTGCAATCTTCAGACTAAAAAGTCTTTATTTTATCAAAAAATTAATTTTGTTCGAAAATGACAAGTGTAAACTGAACACCAGACACTAACTATAAGTAAATTTACACTTTTCAGTAGCTTTGCGTACGTTTTGCCTTGAGCTTTTACAATTATTTAGTCGGCTACTTGTCTTCTTCGGTTTCCACTAGCTTGTGACTTCTGTCTTGAGTCGCCTTTTCCGAAAGTTGAACAGAATATTACTTTAATTTCTGTACTGCAGAAGGCATATTCTAAGCACTTCCTTACCTATCCCTATTTTATAAATTCCGGTACAAAGACGCTTATGGTTTTTATAGCTGTCTTGATAACTTCCTCCATTAAACTTGTACAGTTTCTTGTAAACCGTTTCGACCGCCACTACACCAGTGTAGACATCAAGAAATCTGGGATTAAGATGAAAAGGCTAAAAAAGACAAATAAAGACAATCTGCTGCTGGAAGTAGTAGAAAATGAAAATGCGGAACTAATACATAAGACCAGAGATGAGGTGCTATATATTTCTGATACAGACGCGGACATAAACGAAGAAAATTTGGAGGTTTAGATCAGGAAAAACATAACAACTAAAAAGGACCACCTTAAGATTTTGTCACTGAGACAAATGCAGGATAGAAGTCAAAGCCCCACAATTAGGTTGAGAAAAGACTTGGCACAAGTATTTTCTCAAAAGGGGTAATTAAGATAGGCTGGGTAGTGTGTAGAGTTAAGAAGAGACTGCACACAACCAGATGTTTTAAGTGCTTAGAATATGGACACGGTACAGTAGAATGTAAGGGCGAGGATAAATCTAACATCTGTATTAAGTGAGCCAACGCGGGCATGTTGCAAATGTTTGTGAGAAGCCCCCGCACTGCACAACGTGCAAACAAGACTGGCACAGATCAGACCAAATGAGATTACCATATCTCAGAAAAATTATAAGGGATGAGGAGAGGAAAAGAGATAATAGAAGAATAAATACGTACAAAAGTGAAAAGGACGATAGGGATGAGGTCTTTGAAAAAGGGACCTTCTAAAGATTCGATAGTATAAAATAAAAATATTAAAAACAAATCTCGGCCGCGGACGTCTCGCTCATGATTTAGCAGATGCGACAGGAATGGAAAAAGGTGTAGACTTAGTCATCATTAGCGAACCAAACATAAAACTTGTCAGAAATAAAAATCTCATATCGGACAACAGAATGGACGTGGCAATTGACCTAAAAAATAGAAATATAGGAATAACCAGATTTGAAAAAGGAGAGGAATTTGTAAAATTAATCTTTGAAAACTGGCTGCTGGTAGGGTGATACGTTTCTCCAAACGTGTGGTTAGAAAACCTATAAAAATAGTGTCATGACCCAACTTCAAGATTTTAAGAAAGAAGCAATATTTACAAGTGATCTGAATGCGAAATCAACAGTCAGGGATTTTCCAAATACGGATGCAAGAGGAAAATACATAACAAAATGGGTCGCAGAACTGAAGTTCGTCATAACCAATACAAGCCAAACCCCACCCTTTGAAAGAGGAGAGATTAGTTCCTTCATAGATGTTACAGGATCTACAGCAAAGATAGCAAGATAAATTGAGGGATGGGAAGTGCTGCCTGGAGAAGTTTTAACATTCCACCATCACATTATATTCAAAATAAATTTCGGAAAAAACAGCATAAACAAACCAAAGAAAATTGTATCACAGTGATTGACAAGAAAAGTAACGAACTATAATTAAGGAAAAACCGAAGGCACAAACATAGATAATCTAGAAAACCTCATATTGCTATTGGAAAAGATAACGAAGGAAAGCTAAACTACCACAAGAGAAAGCCAACGAAAGTTATCATTTTTGTTGAATGGTACCATAAAGGACCAGAAAAGGTTTTACTTATACCTTAGAAAAAAATTTCACGGCTGAAGAAAAGAAGAAATTCACACACACAATAACAGAAGGACGAGTGGGATAGACTCCAAGAGAAATATAGAAATGCGCAAAAGACACTAAAAAGCTTATTTCTAAATTAAAAAGGGAACATTGGAATGAATTGGTGAATGAATTAGAGATGGACGTATGGGGAGATGGTTACAAGATAGTAGTAGAACGTTAGGGGTTTCATACACTTCCATTCAATCTTACCCCAAAGCAAAGATCTGAGATAATCTACCAGTTCTTCTCAAAAAAATACGTGTGGCAAAGAGAGAACACAGTACATAACGGCTTCCCACTGTTCAGTACCGAAGAGCTTCTAAAACCAGCAGAAAAGATCAAATTACGAAAAGCAGCAGGATCGGATCACATTCCCCCGGAAGCCGTAAAAATCGCAGTATGCAAGATACCAGAGACGTTTTGAGTGATATTGAACCAATTATTGACCACACAGAAATTTCCAAAATAATGGAAAAAGGCTATAGTAACACTGATCTGGAAAGGTAAGCAGATAGAGTCGCCATCGGTATTTAGACCAATCTGTATACTCAACGTGGCAGGAAAATTGCTCAAAGTAATGATTAGAGAAAGGCTTCAGGAAGAGTTAGATCGTAAAGGGGGTTTTTCTGACCCCCAATTTGGATTTAGGAAGAGTTTTTTGATTTTACAGGTCATAAAGAAAATAGTGAACGCTGCTAGAAACACAAGAAGTAGATGGTTTATAGTCATTGCATTGGATGTCAAAATGCAATCAATTTCGCTACCTGGAGCAAAATAGTACAACAGCTACAGAAAAGTTGTAAAGTTATTTTCAGGTAAAAACAGTACAGATATCAACAACAAAAAATATGAAAATGCCGGGCAGAGTTTTGCTGGGCCTAGTATTAGAACCGTGGATATGAAATATAAATGTAAGCTTCATTGAAGGAACTACAAACCTAGCATATGCGGATGACCTGACAATCATGGTAGAAGCTGCAGATGACGAGGAGTTAGAATACGAAATAAACGAGTCTCTTAGAGAGGTCAATATATGGATGACTTAAAATGATCTAATGATTACCGCGGAAAAAACCAAAGCGGTCGTTTACAAAAAACCCAAGAAAAAAGACCACCTAAATTTAAAGATAATGGGCACAAGGATATAACTAATAGAGTTATAAAGTATCTTGGGGTTCATCTTAATGATAGATTAACTTTTGGGGAGCATATCAAGCGAACTGTTCAAAAAGCAGAGGTAAAGATCGAAGCTCTGACAAGAATCCTGTCGAATGTGGAAAAACCGGGCAGTAAAAAAAGAGGATTACTTTGTGCGGTGATACATTCTATAGTGTTGTATGGAGCACTTGTATGGCACGGAGTACTAAAAATAAAAAAGTATGAAGTGATGATGAATGGTATTTCAAAGGAAGGCCCCCCTCAGGATAGCAACATCAGAACAACATCATCTGCGGCCATACACGTAATTACTGGCATTCCCCCAATTACTCTGATAGGAGAAGAAAGATGTCAATTATACCAAAAGGCTGACGCTCACCTAGAGCTGGTTTACAAACAGGAAAAGAAAACTACAATACAGAAATGGCAGAAACCACACATCTACAGCAGCAAGGATAAAAAGCATTATTCCAGATGTCACCATTTAGTTAAAATGTGAACATAGAGAATTAAATTATTACTTAACCCAGTTTTTGACGGACTATGGATTGTTTACAAATTATTTGAAAAAAATGAATCTTGAACCAAATGATAAGTGTCAGTACTGTCAGGAAGTCAACACAGCGGAGCACACAATAATACACTGTAACAGATGGATTTAATGGAAGGAGGAGCTAGAGATACAACTGGGCGAAAAACTAACAACAAGAAACATGGCACAGTTAATGCTGAAGGAAAATAGAAATTGGAATAACATTACTAAATTTATAAGGCGAGTGTTAAGACAGAAAAAGTTTGAAAAAATTCAAGAAATATAAAAACCTAAAAGACTATGGCTGGCTTACCTGAGATTATGTCCCGAAAGGACCGTTCCAAGAAAGTTAGAGGCTTATACAAGTGGTTTTAGTGGGTATAATGGCTCGGACTATGAGTCCCACACATGTCTATAAAAGATTTCTACCTGAAAAAAAAAAACTATACGTAAATTTAATGTTCTATAAAATCTATAAAGTTTAGGGTTTGAATTTCCTTTTTCATGAAGTCCAGTAGCAGAGTTGCCTCTATTCAGATTCCAGCAATAATCCGTCATTATTACTGCATTCCATCCACCTTGATATCCGTTTTTCATCTACTTCATCTTTATAAACGTTGACCCTGTTCATCACTTATAGATCCAAGATTTTCCGGAAAACGATCTAAATGTGAAAATTAATACTCATATTGGATTTAAGGTTCCTAAAAACAGCTAGCATATTGGTGACAAAAGATCTGGACTAGAACAAAAGCCTTCTACGCTTCTAGCTCTACTTTGTTTTGTGAATCTCTGACGAGCTGGCGGATTTGAGAACTATCAAAGATGCCAACTTTCTACTTCTTAATGGTCAATCCTGGAAAAACGTAGCACAAGTAAATGAAGCAACTACCATCTTTGTCTAAAGCTTTGGTAACCTGCTTCATCAAAGACGTGAAGTGGTGGGAAGAGTATCTTATCTTTGTCCACCAGAGAGTTATTGATGACGTTTGTTGCTCTTCAAGGCACCAATTTCTTTCTACAGGCCAGTCATTCATCGTATAATAATGATCAGTGTCCCAACTGTTCCACATCTAAAGGAAGCATGGGTACTTGGTAAACCCCGACTGTTATCCCAACAAAAAGTTTAACATCTTTAAGTCAACACAAATAAATATGTGATGCTGTTTAGAGCAAATTTTCTCTAAAACGTATTTAACTGCTTCATACCTGTTCTACAGTATAGTAGAGTGAGCAAGAGGTACAGAGACATACAAGTTGCCATTGTGCAGCAAAACTTATTTCAGTGACCTCCTGTTGTTGTCAATAAACAGTCTCTAATCTTTGGGTTTGTATTGTGGCACACCGAGCTTGTAAATAAGCTGTGAAATATTTATACAGTTCTTCTCTTGATAGAAATGGGCTGGTAGTCTTAATGTCTGTTGCGGTAGAATGTGATTTGAATACTGCCGGAGAGGAGGTCTTTGTCTTTTAGTTTATATACCAATACTTTGACTGATGATTTAGACAAGCTGAGATAGCAAACTAAATCACTGTGCTCTATTTAAGAGAAAAGCTTTGAAGTATTAGAATTTCATCACATTGAGCTACAGAGCGACTTGCTGAATCAAGATCAGGATATGTCAGGTTGTTCCGGTTGTCTAAGTTTATCCTAGTTATATCAATAGAATTTGTCAATTTCCTCCAAATCCTAGTATCCTAGTCACCTAGTGGCATACTAAAATAAACTGTGAGTGGTTTCCTGTTATAAACAGTGTAATCACGGCAGATGTAACAGAAGACATCACATTTATTTCTGCAAGATTTTGACGATGCCATTTTATTCACTTGGAAACTTATTTCATGTTTAGATTGTTTGTTTGAATGTGAGTTTTTCTATTAATATTTCGTCTTCATATTTTTTTAAGTTTTGTGTTAATGCTTTTTACTTCAGTTCTTGTGTAGTAGGTTTTTGAAATGTTTCTTCCATATCTCTTTTAATTTTCTATTATATTATGGTTTTTGTTTTTGATGTCTTATAGTCATCATTTGTATAGATACTCTGCTTTGTTTAGTAAATGTTTCGTAAAATTATTTACTTTGTTTCTCTATTTCTTTTTTTTCATTTACTGTATCTTTCTGTTTTATAAATATTTCCGACATTCTTCACCGTCTTCTATTTGTAAACAAACTAAACAGTGTTAGAAAACCTTGCCGGCAGCACCTGTTAGTCGGAAGTGGTCGTGGATCTATTTAGAATTGTTAGAACAAAAGCTTCTACACTGCACAAAGAATTTGTAGGACGCCACCTAATATTGCGAGATCTTCTAGAGCCACTAGGAACTCGTAGACACAAGAAACAAACCGTAAGTTGGTAGAAATATATAATTATAACGACTAGACTTCAATCCCAACGCACATAGAAATACATAGGCACGCAAAAATATAATATGGTTTAGAGAGATGCACAATATTCAGTTACAAAATAATAATAATAACTCAAAAGAACGAGTTAAGAAACAAACAAGTAATAATTTAGGCACAAACACCCAAATAAGTTAGCTGTTGTAGTGTACTATAAAATTTTGACAATCGTAGCCCCAATCGTTCTATGCATGCGATCCACCAATTTTGCGTGGCAATTATTGTTATTAATTTACTTAAAAACAAATTACGTTGGACTTCGAATTGATAACAGTTGCTTGACTGCCACAATGAACCAGATAACAGTATTATCATGTGTGGTGTCCTTGACAATAAAAGGGACTCCAACGTAGATTTAAATTCTATCGCTGGCAATCTTCACTAATAATATCCAGACTCAGCTTCTTTATGTTAAGTAATTTTTGGATACGCCAGCATAACAACCATTAGACAGACCCCCAAGAAAAAGCAAAGAGAGTAAAAAAAAGATATCTGCAATTGATAGAAAACCGTAACAGCAAATACTTCATTAAATAAAAGTAAAAGTGTACTCACACACGAACAGGAGCTGAAAACTTGTTCCCTTGTTGTACGGGATGATTTTACATAGGTTTATGCTATTATAAATAATTAATACAGCTGTTCGAATTTCAGATGATGTTCATTTTATATTTTTTGCCTAATCATTGCTTTGTGTTCGGAAACGCTCTTTCGTTCGTTCTTACGGTTTGAGGTGTGTATTCTTTTTTTTTACTATTTACTATGTTACGGTTTATTTGTAAACAAACTATAAATTACGGAGCAATGTTGAAAACCCTAGCCTGGAGCTCTCTTAGTCGTAGAGTGGTCGTGGGCGTACTTACAAATAATTAGATTGAAAGCTTTCACTTTGCAGAGATAAATGATAGAGCGCCACCTAGTAGAACGTGTAGTAAATCTTCCAAAGTAAAAAAAAATAAAACCACAGGATTGTAAAAATATAATTTTATAGAACAAAGAGGTCTCAGTCATAACGACAACATACGAGGTGTAAAAATTGAAAAAAAAATAAGACAATTAAAATGTTGTCCCCTTCAATATAGTTCCCTCCTCGATCCCTACACCGCTTCATGCTAATTTTCCATTGTTGGAAACAGTGCTGCAGGTGTTCTTGTGTTATACTGTTGAACAATTAGGTCGCTTTTTTTTTCACTGCATCCACGGACTCGAACCATGTTTCTTTGAGCACCGATTAGACTTTTGGCAAGAGAAAAAAATGGTACAGTGTAATGTTGTTTTCGCCAAATGTTTCTTTACAGATAGCCCGGCGTGTGCCGGTGCGTTGTCCTGATGAAGAATCTATGAGGCATTCTTCCACTTGTCTGGTCTTCTTTGTCGCACATGATTGACAGTCTGACCTTCAGGCACCCAGTCAATGTAGATAAAAAAAAACAATCATCATCTCTTTAAATTTAGATTTGCTCATACGCGCTTATTATACTCTATGGAATTGAGATCTCTTCTAATGTATAGATTGCCGCTTAGTCTCTGGATCATATTAAAAAATCCAAGTTTCATTACATGTAATTACTACGTTTTGTAGGAAATCAGGATAATTTTCAGTGTTTTCAAGAGCGTCAGCACAGCAATTCACTCGACGTTTTTTTTGCTTGAGTGTGAGAAGTTTTTGCACCATTTTAGCACACACTTTTTTCATGTCTAGATCGTTGTGCAAAATCTGTCTGACAGATTCTTTATTGATGTTAGTATGATCAGAAATTGCTTGAATGCTCAGGTGGCGGTCTCCTCAAAAAATTCTACGGACTTTCTTCACATTTTTATTAATTTTCGTAGTAGAAGGACGGCCCGATTTTGGATTGTCCCAGACGTCTTCCCTACCCTCCTTAAACTTCTTAAACCACTCGCAAACTTGCGTGCGAGATAGATATTGATCACCATAAACTTTTGTCAATAAATTGTAAGTTTCTGTAGCGGATTTTCCCAGTTTTGCGAAGAATTTGATGTTAACACGTTGTTCTCCATTAGCACGTATAATGATTCCGACGGAGCTCAGATACACGATCCACTTCTAACAACAACTACGGCCAGAATCGCATCGCATGAATAGAACTTTTTGTGAGAGTAGAAGGGAGTCCACAAGTAAATGTTGTGCTCTCTTCTTCGTCATCGACGTGGCCGGAAATGAGAAAAAAAATCAATCCGGTTTCTTTATTGCCACACGTCATATATAAGCAAAAATAAACAATAATATGATGTAGGTAAAAGCACAATAGAAACGAATAAGATAACACTTAAATAAAACAATTTGTTCTCATAATAATACAGGCAAAACGGCTCCGAATATTTATTTCCATCAGCAATAGTAGCTAATGTATATGTACATCCTTATATAAGGATAGATGCAATACATCTATTATTATTGTTAATATTGTAATTTGTATTTAAATAAATATTCTTAAAATAATAATTTTGAAATAATTATTGATACTTTCTCATTTATTTACAGTATTTCTATTCCAAAAATTGTTGTTAACAATTATCAAAGTATAAAGAGCAAATAAAAACTAAAATTCTAAATAGTTCCCGGATTAATTTAGCTCTCAACCACCAGAAAACGTGTTTACTGTTTGTCCCACTCTAAAACTCGGACGTTGTGCGTCTAAAAAGTGAGTAGTTTGTGAATTGGATATTACACACTAATACGTATGGTCAATTACGTAGGGTACCGGTACCAGACAGCAAATCTAAAATAGTTCAAAAGCGCAACAGATTTAACTATTTTCGAAAGATCTTTCAAATTAAAGTAAGCAACTAACAATGCGCAACAGCCAGGCGTCAAATTGACTGCGATTTACAGGTACGTTCTCGCGTAAAATATGAAGGTAATAGTAGAAAAAACATGCAATATGTTTGAATTAGCTGTTGTTTGTTGGCTGCGATCGATAGACTCAACACCTGCAATATCCAGACTAGGCAAAGGGTAGTTTAATAAAAAAGTAAATTAAGAAAACGAAACCAGATGTTTAGATATGGATAGTTTAATCTGCCACCAAACTAACTAGTTAGATTATCTTTAGTGATGTGCTTAGCATCATCAAGAACAAATATTAATAAATTCTATAACGACCAGGCCTCCGGAACGGGTTTGTTTGATTGGTACACCACCCTAACTCACGACCTCGTTGTTTAACTGAGCATTTAGTTGTTTCTATCCATATCTCAACAGGTATTTAGCAAAGCGTTAAGAAAAATGCCGGTAAAAAAAAGTTTTCACGAAAATGTCAAGTGCTTATCCCTTAATTTACTGGAAACTCTTCATTGAGTTTTTCCATCCAAATCATAGGTAATTTTAGTACATTGAAGTCCCTCAAGTCTTAGATTTCGGTTAGAGCGAAAAAAAAGACGTGCTTTCAGAATTTTCGTCAGTAGAACCATGCCAATTGAACAGGGTTGAAAACAGTAGAGTTACAAACTCTAGTGCTTGGTATAGGAATACACGGACGCAACCTCAATTGCCTAAGCTACAGGCAGATATTATATTGAAAGTCAATTTTATGACCCTAAAAATGAATAGCGAAAAGGGCCACCATAACTATTGTGATTATTTTCTCAAAGACAAACAAAATAAAAACCAGTTAAGTTTTTATTTAGGTAAACAAAATTTCGTAGACATCGCATTTACAAAAAAGGAGAATTGATGCATGTATTTACAATTTAATTACATTTATTAACATATATTGGAAATAATTAAATTGATATGTATGAATAAAACATCTACATATGTTAAAAATTCACATGGAAATATTACATGTTCTTTCGCTTAATTAATTTGTTGCCTATTTTGAAAGGTGTTCAATTTATAAAGTACGAATAACTATTTAAGTAAGGCTCACCCCAAATAGAAAATGTTAACAAGAAAAATGTGCAACACACCTTAAGGAATAATTTTATGCAAGCTTAATCGAAACTTAAATCCTATCGAAGTGCTAACATTCTAATAATGACTTATTTTGCACTTGATTGTCTCGTGCCCTATTAGAATTAATACAGTGATTCGTGTGGCCTCGTCCACAGAACATTATTTTTTTGTTATTCTTGTTAAAAAATCACATTTACACTAGGTAATAGCATATTGTTAGTTCCAAACAATATTTTAAAAAATAGGCTTTAAGTTTTTTTTTACATCATTCTTAGGTAATTATTTGGCGAAAATTCGTTATGCTTATAGAAAATACTATCAATAACTACAACTACGTTTATGATAATTTTTATTAATATCTAAAATAATCGTGCTTGTATACTTTATTGGTACTCGTAATTTTTTATGGATCTCAATCACCCACAAAAATCCAAGACAACCATTTTTAAACCAATTTTTAAGATCACATTATTCGTTAAATTTTATTAACATTACAAAATATCATTGACTTTCACGATCGTGCCGAGGAAAAAGGATCTTCATCAACATCAATATTGTGACGAAACGTTTCACAAAACATCTAGTGCACTCTTGAGGATGAAAATTGGCGCGCGTCAACACACGAATTGAAAAAAAAGTCCTTAACAGGCTAATATAATTCGACTAGATCTAATTCAATAATTGAACGTTTTCTCCCACTAATTTAGAAACTTCTATAATGTTTTTTTGTCAGCATTAAGTTTTTCATTGTAAAATCCACGAACGATTTCGAAACCCCTGTACATTAGGTGTAATTACAGTAGAAAAACCATCATGCAATCAATACAGAGGAAGCACAATAGAGGGTTACGTTTACACTGGTCTTTGTGAAAACACTATCGTTAACATACAAAGATATGATTCTTTTTAATACGTAAGTGTGCATGTGTAATATCACAATAGGTTGACACTAAAAATTATTGTTTAGCGGGGTATTTTTTTTTTTTTTGAAATAAGTGTTAATACATTATTCATATTCTATCCTAAGGTAAACGCAGACCCAAGACACTAATTTATACAAAATAATTTTTTTTTCATAAAAAAACGAGGTGGTTTTTTTACAGTACATCCTGATCTGCGTTCAAAATTATTATTTTTAATAGAATAATTTTTATCATAAAAGTCTGTTGCGCGCGCATATTAATGTTAAGCTTGCGTATGCACTGGAATGTATCCCAAATTTTTGCGTTGCAAAAATAGGTGTATTTCGGCAAATCTGGGTCTGTCCGTAGCGTTCCTTTTCCAGCACTCGCCCATCAAGTCGTAAATTTCTCTTGGGCACATCGCTGGCCTGGGCAGGTATCGTTGACAACCGTCGTTTTGATACCAGTGATTCGAATTTTCGACTACTTGCTCGCTAGTGAGTTCGGCGTACGGTTGTTGTGTGCATAACATTAATATTTCCCACAACGTTATCGCGAAAGACCACACGTCGCTTTTCGTTGTCTGTCGACCCTGAAAACATTTTATTTTTATAAGTGTACTTGATAATGATAATTGATAGTTACTAGAAGTAAGCTCTCCCATGACATCCATCTAATGGGTAATTTTGCTTTTGTGTCGCTAATGTAATAGTCTTGTTCGTAACTACTACAATACATAGCGTGGTCCGATATTTTTACAGTGAATGCTTTGTCGATGACGCAATTTCTGAAAATAAACCAAACAGTTAATAATGCTGACTGAACTAACTAGAGGACTTGTGTAGGAAGATTAGGCTTTAATACACTTAAACTAATGAATAACAATTCATGATAAATTATGAACATTGACAGTGACATTACATAAATCAGAGTGAATGTTAGTCGGACAAAACAGAAACTATTAAGTTTTAAAACTTAGAACAAACTCAATTCTATGACATTCACGCCGTTGACGAGCTTCTCTTCTAAGGGACTCAGGCCCCAACAGGAAAGCTCGATTCACCACCGTGCTTAGTTTTAGATTTCCTGCAGTAGGCAAATTTTTATCATGTTCCTCAGACGATCTTGATAATGTTTCCAAAGACTCAGGAGGAGCTTTTGATAAATCTTCGATTCAATAGGTGCCAGATGTCTAGTAGAAACTGTAGTCTCTTTACCATCAGGAAATCTGACATGCGAGTACTCTGGATTCTCTTCCATCAACAGTATTTCGTCCACTAAAGGTTTATATTTGAACGCCATAAGGGTATCGCTGTCTCATTGTTTGATTTTCGATGAAAGTTGAACATCCTTTTACGTGGCGTATTAGTGGAAGTGCACAGTAAATAACAGATGGAGTGTGGTGACTCATGACAGACTTCCTACCATTTTGCACTATTCTGACATATCGTCTACTTTGACCATTACCCTGAGGGTTATGCAGTAGTTTTACAGTAGTCCATGGCACAGAAAATGACTTCAGCTCACGCGCTCATAAGCCTCAATCTGAGTGAACATAAGCAGGTGTACCCATCAGGGAAAATAGTTTGTTGAGCTTTCTTATAATAGTGCTGGTAGACGTATTCCAACAAAGAAAAGCAAATGAAAACGAAAGAATTTATCAACTATCAGAAGATAGCGATTTCTAGAAATTAACGGTGACTGGCCTTTAAAGTCCATGTTGAGTCTTTCAACTGAGTAGCTTTGATGAGATATCCTGTGTTTTAATGCAATTTTGGTTTTACTTCTGCGTATGCTCGGCAGGAGGAAGTCAGGGTCCTTAGTTTTTTCAGGAAAAAAGGAAGGTGTTTTTGTGCACCTAGTGGTTCATCCTGGCCTCTTCTGGATGACATTAGAGCTTAATGAAGGAAACGCAGCTTAGACAAGTCGATGAGCATATTCTGGATAAGGTATCATCAGTCAAGTTGTTCTTCCCAGGTCTATAACTCATAGCTCAAAAGCTCCAATCTACAACGCATGATTTTTTCGTTTTCAATTTAACTTTAATTCTGTTTGATAAACATAAAGAACACTGACCGCTGATTAGTTATCGGCAGAAAGTGGCGGCCAAGTGGATAATGTTTCCACTAAAGGGAATTAGATGAAATCCACTCCTGGTTAAACTACATATTTTCGTGCAAAATTTTGGTGTGAATTAAGCAAAATGCGAAAACATACCTATTGCTCGACAAAGTGAGGCTGCATCAGCAGGAATAGGTAGGTTTCTGATCGGTTGAAGACGATCAAGATCAGGTTTGATACATTTATGACTGACAACATACCTCAACAGATGAATCTCCTTCTTGGAAAAAAAATTTTTCTCTATGTTCAAGGTGAGGTTATACATCGAGACAACCTTTATAAAATTTTCCAGAAGTTTGTTGCGCTCGTCTTGATTGTGGTCGCATCTAAATGGACTTTTACTCCTTTCAAGCTTTTCAGCAGATATGATTTCGGCAACGATACGCCGAAACGCAGCTACACCATTTCTTGCTAAAGAATTAGTTTTCCACATACTTTAAATTCAGTGTAAGATCTGTCTTGTTCCTTGATTGGGATCTAATAATATGCATTACGTAGGTCGATAGTACTGTATACTCTGTGATAAGCAACTCTGATTAGGGAAAGGGAAAAAACATTAAATCCCGTGTAACAATTGATAGTCTGAGAGTAATCAATCACCATTTGACGTTTTGATTTTGAAAGACACTACCAAAACCTGAGCTCGCCGTGGTGAGACGATTTCTTCTATTCTTCCTTTTTGAGTAGATTCTGGAGATCAAAATATATAAACTTGTAATCAGATGCAGTGTGTCTTTGAAATTTTATGGCAATCGGCTTGCATTCAGGCAAGAGATTTGTAAACAGTTTCACTGGTTCCAGATTTTGCAGCTGCGACGTTACATACATTTAGAGTCGCTTCGTCACCACCAAATTGCATCATAACACTTGGAATGTCTTTTTAAAATGATTAGGCAAAATGCTGATTAGGAGACCGTTGTAGTCATTATCGTGCAGGCGCAGGTTAATTTTACACACATCGTTTGTCGAGAAACAAGAGGTACAAGATCTTTTTGGAGACAAGAAGGTAAAGAGGCGACACAGTTACAGAAGCAATAACAATTGCAAAGAAATTTTACTGACATGTTATTCCAAAAAAAAGTTGGCGACCTTTTAGTTGAGTACACTTTAGTACACGTCTAGGCATCTACAAAATGAGATGACAAATGTCTGCTTGTGGCAGTTTCTAGCAATTTGAATTTCGAAATTAACTGTGTTAGACTATTGGAGCATAGTGCAAAAGTGGAATTATGGCATTCCACACATGCTCAATAGAATTTAAATCTAATGAACAGAGTGCCCACAGCAAAATAATAAGGCTTTCTTCTTAGAGGAAGTACATAGTTGGATAAGCAATACGTAGTCGTGCATTATTTTGCTAAAAATAGACGTGTAGACGATCACCTAAATAAGGCAATAAAGTGGTTTATAGGGCATAATCAACATAACGTGCAGTTGTCATATTGCCTTGAATTAAGACAGGTGATAACAAGCTACATAAACAATAGCCTTCTCCAAAACGTCTTTCTTTCGCCTCTGTCGAAACGGTTTTGTATACCCTGCAGATCTGGATCGCAAGGCGTCGTTGAATTATTTAAAACATTTTTCTATACTTGGCTATTTTAAGCACCTTTCCCGATATTGGTCTTTTTTGCTGGTTTGTGCTTTCCCCACGTGTGGCATAATCGACTTCAATGCCGCTGCCATTTTTTCCGCCTTCAGAGTTACCTTTTCCACATGTTTGGACATCTTTTAGTTGCGGTCAAAGGTTAACCCCAAGTATTTGAGAGCCTCCATCCGGCATACTTGTGCTGTTTGGATTTCTATTGTCAGCTCCGACACTTTTCTTCCGCTGACCAAAAGCACGGCTTCGGTCTTCTATGAAGCTATTTTCAGTTTTTTTTTGCAGCATCTATTGATTGATTTTCCATACTGCGTGGTTTGCTTTAGTCTTGAGTGCTTATCCACTTTTTTTTCTCATCACCACAGCTAGGTCGTCCGCATAGGCGACCAGTGACATCCCTAGAGGTAGTGTCAGGTCCAGCACGTCGTTGTTGTATGCGTTCCTCAGGGTAGGCCCAAAGACTGAGCCCCAAGAGACTCCACAGGTGACATCTAACTCAAAGGCCTTTTTCCCCAGCAGTTTCGTGTTGCTCAGATAGTCGCCTATCGCTCGAATAAGATAAAAAGATATCTTGCCCTTTGTGATCTATTCCATTATTTCTTGCCCGGAGCGCTGTTAAATGTATTTTGAATGTCCTGTGTGATTAGCAGACACAGAATATCTATTGTTCTTAGCTTGCACTGCTATTTCTCGTATTCACCCTATAGCATTTAGTGTAGAACGCCCCGCTCGGAATCCAAATTGAAGATACGATAACCTTTCTTTGTTCATCTTGCAGTCTTGTTTTTACAAGTTGCGCACAGAGTTAGGCAATTACATTTATCAAACAAATGGATCTGCACTTTCGCTGGTTTTGTTGCCCCTCTTTTTCAATGAAGACAATGGACCTCCCCTCCATTCTAGCTCTACATCTTGTTTCTTTATACAGTTCTTCTATCCCTGCTACCAAATCTTTGTTTACCCCCTTCTGCCTCATCACTTTCCACATCAGCTCTCTATCCACATTGTCAAACGCTGCTTCAATATCTAAAAATAGGGCATACATTCTTCCTGCGTCCTTTCCTATCTGTATATTAACAATGTGTTTCAAGATATAAATATTGTCTATTGTACCTCTGTGTTTACGAAAGTCTGCCTGCCAATCTGGTATTAACTTCCTCTCTTCTATTTCCTTTTCTAATCTGCTTTTTAATATTTCTCCATATATTTTGTACCCTATATTTGTGAGACTAACCCTCTTGTAGTTTTCAATCCGCTTTTTATCCCCTCCTTTATATATTGGACATATTATCGCCTCTTTTCATGTTTCAGGAACTCCTCCTCCCTTCCATATCTTTCTTTCATTTTATCACCTACATATTTCCACTGCTCCTCTTGGGTTCGATCAGTACCTTCGGCTTTACCTATTTTTACCTTCCTTAATGCTTGCTCCAGCTCCTCAATTTTTATACCTTTACATCTTTATTTTTCTTCTTCTTTCTTATCTTCTACAATGTTCTTTCCATTCTTCTCCATCTATCCCTTTTCCTGATTCTCTTTTCTCTGTTTACATCCTTCTATTTTTTTAGCTTTTTGTATTCTTCTAACTTTAACATTTCTTTTCCATTTTTTTTCTCCTTTTCTCATCTCTTTTTCTTTTTTTCACAATCGCCATTCCACCATTCTTTTTCTTTTTTATACTTTTTCTTTCTGTTGCATCATCCATTTTCTTTAGCAATACTATTTATTTCTTCCTCAACCTCATAAGATATCTTTTGCTCCTCCTCCATCTTCTCCCTGTACCTTTCTATATTTTTCCTTGACCACACTTTTTTTCTCTCCCACTCTTCATTATCGTTTAGTTCTCCTTCTTTCCCTTCATCCATCATTATCACCTCTAAAGGTTGATGATCAGATTCCTCCTTTTTTTCTATCCTCAGCTGTTCTATCTCTTCTTTACTTTTCTTCATTTATTATTACGTGTTCTATCACTGATTCTCCTTTTTCTCCTATATATGTGTACTCGTCGTTCCCTCTTTCCTCCAGATTACCATTAATTATAGTCCATCCTTGTTCTTTGCATAATTCTATCAATATATTTCCCTGTCCATTTACTTTTTTATCCATCGAACTCATTTTTTCACTTTTCCTCTATCAATATTTCCCTCTTTTCTCCTATTCTTGCGTTAAAATTTCCTCCTATAAACATTTTTCGTTCTCTTTCTCTTCTTCTATTAATTTCTTTGTATGTCCCATTTTCCTTCCATATATCGTAATTATCTCAAACCTTTTCCTTTTTCTATCTTTATTCTAGTTTTTATTGCTTCTCTAAGCTTCACCTCAGATTCTTTTTTCCACTATTTTCTAACTCCTGTTATTATTCCCCTCCTTCGCCCTCCCTCTCTTTTGTTCTTCCGCGTATTGGATTTTCCAAATAAACTCCTCCGGCATTTGCTCTTTCCATTCTTTCCATTCACCTTTTTCCATCTATGTCTCCACCAGCCCTACTATATTGAACTCCATAATATAATTTCAAAATTGTGCCTCTTTATTTTTAATTCCCGCCACATTCCAAAAAAACTATTGTATTATTTCTTTTCTTTATAATAAACTTTGCCCACTTTCTCCCACCCGCTTCCCTTCCCGCTTTCCCCACCCACTAATTTTGGTTTTGTGACATCCATTTTGCATCTTCCCTCTGCTTCCATCCATCTTCTTCTCTTCACCTTCCACCCATATCTTTCTAAATCCTCCTACCTGGGAGTCCTTTCACGGTCAGGATTCAATTCATCTTCTGTAGAATGTAATGAGGGTAGGCAGAAGTTAATTTCCTGATAACATCCGGAAAGACCCCATCTGTTTCTGGTACCTTCCCGTCTTCAATTCTTTCCAAGACACACAGTAGTTCTTCTTTGGTAAACCGCGGTACATCATTCTCTGATCGTTTTTTCTAATCTTTGGGTCTCATCTTCTGGGAATAAGGTTTTTGCTATTGCAAGTTGTTCATCATCTTGCAGCATGGATAGTTTTTCTCTAACTATCCTGTACCCGTCACCACATAAGTTGTTGACCACCTCAAGCATAGTTTCTTCCAAAACTCTCTCTTCGCTGCTTTGATAACGTCCCGACGTACTTTCCGTTGCGCTGTGTACTCTTTTCTTAAAATTTCTTTATCGGCGGGTGTCTTTGTACTACTCCTGTTGCAGTGCACCATCTTTTGCATTTTCAGTAGACATTCCTTCTTCTTCTCGAAGACCTTATCCTTCCACCAGAACACTTGTTTTGGTTCTACTCTCCTTTCTCGATGAATGTGGTCATAGTTTAGCGACTGATCCTACATACAGTTAGTTGCTTTCATGAAGTTAGCTAAAAAGTGTATTGTGGTCATTAAGGTTTACTTCATCAAGTTATCTGAGATACCATTTTGCCTGAGCAGAAAGTTAGGTAGATGTGCGACTCACTACCCCTGCCCCCTGATAAAAGTAGACTCGCTTCCATTGCTTAGTATGCAGTAGTCCTCTTCTGCCAGTAGTTCCTTGGCGTTAAAGTCCCCTCAGGGGGATCACTCCTTGTGATTACGTGTCTGGTGAGCACGGGGCCCCAAGCTGGGTAAAGCTTCTATTTCAACTAGTCTTGTGGCCTACCCCTTCTCTGTGATCTTTCCTGTCCGGCCTCTCTTGTTCAACTTTTGTTCCTTTCCGACCCTGACGCTATTAGAGTATTCGAGGTCTTTTCCTTTATCTTGCTCGTCTTTCTTTACCCTTACCTGCCAGTATGTATAAAATGCTTCTAATGACAAATGCAACAAAAATGGACTACAAACCTAAAACGGCAAAACAGTTTAAGGTGCAATAGAGGGATACCCCAGTACCGGTAGGTGTGGTTGCCGCAGGAGCAGGACACCTCCGACCGTTATCATGCGACTGCTCTGAGACTAAGAAGATGCATGAGGAGCAAAATAGTGCTACTAATGTAAAACCTAAAAAGGGAGAAATTCCTAACCCATTTGGACAAAGCCGATTTTTAGGCAGAACACCGCCCAAGAAGGTGAGAAACAAAATGAAAAGAAGTAAATCTCTTACAGGTCTATAAAATGTGTTTGCGAGGTTCAAACAAAAGTGAGCAGAGCTATCAATGGAGCAGACCGACAAACCAGGAGCCTCTGAAAAAGAAGTGCTCATGAAAACACTATCACTATTATGAAAGCAGAACAGCATCGAGTAGCTCAGACACAACAAGCAAACCCGCAGAAACAAACGGCAAAACAAACAGGATGTGGGAGGACATCTACATGCAAATGAGAATACTAGCTGATTACAACACATAGATGGATAGTTAGATGAATATCTAAATGGAGAGCTAGATCGGCATCTAGACTTATAGCCTAAAAGGTAGCTAGATATACAGGGGTGTTAATTAAGTATGTACCTTATACTAAAAAGACGATTATTTGAGTAATTTTAAGATAAAAGTTTATATAAACCTAGGTCCGTTGTTGATTCATTTCTGAAATACAAGATGTTAAAGTTTTAAAAAATCAATATTTAATAATATTTTAGAAACGGCTTGGAATATTTTTTTAAAATTTTGCATTTTGTATACAAAGAGGAAGAGGATCTATGAAATCGAATCATTAATTCATGTGTCATAATAAAAAATACACCAGGTATTTTTGGGAGAGTGCGGAATTCAATGATGAGGCAGCTAGATGGTTGTATTGAAGCCAAAGGGGGCCATTTCAGCATGTAATTTAGTATTTCTTTGTTATTGTTATATAATTGTTAATAATAAATTATTACTTAATCAAGTATTATTTTCCAAAGGATATGGGATTATGGTCCAGAGATATGCAATTAAGCCGATTTTATTTTTTTCCTCAATAACGATGTATCTAACGAAAAAAACTGGAAAGACCTTTTAGTTTTAAATTGAAAGAGGAATCTAATATTAATTTTTATTTTTTGAAAACCAGCGGCGTACTAATAGTTTTTCTTAAAATGCACATGTGGAGTACTGTGTGCTGCCACTGATAAAATTAAAAGTTAAAACTTATAGCAAAATGTTGAATGTTATTAACTATTACATATTGAAAATTTCAAAAAATATTCCAAACCGTTCTGTAATATTATTAAATATCAATTCTTCTTAAAAACAGAAAGAAATCGAAAACAGACCTAGGTTTATATGAACTTTTACCATAAAATTACTCAAAAATTAATTAACACCATGTATAGTAAGATGGGTAACGAGATTGGTATTCCGATGGAAAGCCAGATGGGTAGCTAAAACACACTAATTGGTAAAATTATATAAAATAACGGAATGATCAAGTTTGTGCATCAATAAAATTAACAGCATATAATTTAAAGTAAAAGAAAATATAATAAATAATGCAAACCCACTGAAATTATTAAAAAAGTTAAAACAAACAAATTAGGGAAAAAACTCACCTGCAACCAAAAATAACAAGATATAATTATTTGTTTTAATTTATTATTCAGAAACTCTTCAAAGGTAAACAGAGATCAGAGAATTTAAATATGAAAACTTTCATAATATACAAAGAAGAAAATTTTAATTACCGACCTGTTTAAAATTTATTGTGTAAACAGTTTTTCGAGGAAGTTTCATATTTCTACGAAAATCTTTTATGATACAATACTATTGTGTCGTCTTAACGAAAATCATACAAACCTTTGAAATATTATGAAAAACAGGACGACGTTTAATTTTAATTGTTGCCGTTATTTGTTTTATTTTATAAACGGTGCGGTGGAAGGTTTGTTTTATGTCTTTTCTTATTGAGTTCGTTTGCAATTATTATGATTGTTTGAGAGATCATGAAATCGTACGCGAAACTGGAATGAACTGAAAGTTTGCTCCACATTTTCTTTTAAATTTATTCCTGAAATTTTATACGATTACATCAAAATCCTTCTCATATATACTTTTACATCATTAGTCTCATCAACTTTCGTACTGCTTAAGGTGTTTAACTCAGCTTCCCTCTCGTGTACTTTATGTATAATGTTTGATCATTCATTCTATTAACAGAGATTTTCAGTTTTCCAAAAAAAAAGTTAAGGTGATTATAAACTTAAGCTATATTTTTTTCCCCTTCTTTCTTGTTTCTTTCGAGAAATGTCCTTTGCTTTCTCTTGACTCTATAATATACGAGAAAAGTTTCACTATCAAACATCTAAAAATTAAAACAAAACGTTTTAACAAAAAACTGGGAAATAAAAGGAAATGTCCTGCTACTGAGAGTAGCATAAACACAGCAAGTGCAATATCAGTAATGTTCAGTAAAGGGTATTTGACCACTATTATCACCGACTAGGGTTTACTGTATGCTTGGGTAGTTCAGTGTGAGACAGTCAATTTTCAGAAGCCTCTTTGAAAGCAAATTTTTCACCAGCAAAATTGTTGGCCATGGACAGAAACAGATGGTAATCATTTGGTGCCAGGTCCGGACTATAAGATAAAGTGGATGCATAAGATCTTCCTAACCAAGCTTCCAAACGGCCTTGCCTTGTCTTGATTGAACACAATTCCTCCCCTATTGGGGAAAGGCTGGCCGCTTCTGGCGATTTCTTCATACACACGGTCGAATTGTTGACAGTACAGGGTTATTTACTATAAATTACCCACCCCTTATTATCCTTATTATTGCTCGTAGAAAAAGTTATACATGAAAGTTGTATGGTTTAACTAAATTTTCTTAAAATGCCATCAATAGTTCAGTTACTCGCCATTTACAGGGCGCAACAAAATATGATGTATTTTTTAATATAACAACCTGTATATTATTATATTTTTGAAGAGATCTTTTTTTTCTGATTTCAAAAAAATATAGTATGTTGTCTTTATATTGAGCCGTTATTGAGTTATTAATTGTAGAACGGCGAGTAATTGAATTATTGATGGCATTTGTAAGAAAAAACTTTTTATTTTTTCAAGCAATAATAACGATAATAAGGGGTGAGTAATTTATAGTGAATAACCCTGTACAGTTTCAAGTTAAGAGTTGCCATAGGGAACAACTCATAGCAAAAGATTTCCTGAAATCCCACTAAACACACAGCAAAATCTTCTGAGCCGTCAATCCTGGGTTGGCTACCGTTTAACCCGGCTCACCGTGATTCAAGCAAGACGATTTTCGTTTGAAGTTGTCGTAAGTGATTCACCAACCGCATCATAAATGGATCGATTTTGTTATGATTAAGCAGCGATTTGCAGATGGAAATTTGGCCCATGATGTTTTTTTGAGTTAACTCGTGTGGCACCCATATATCGAGATTCTTTTTGTATTCAGCCTTAATCAAATGGTTTCAAACAGTTTTTTGTAAAATTTTTAGTTTTTGAGCAATCGAAACAGTGCTCGGACTCGACAATGTCCGTGATTTTACCGACATTTTTGACAGTTTGGCTTCTAGTGCGTGGTGCATTTATGACATCGAAATTATCGGAACGAAATCGACAAAATCAAAGTTGTGAATAATTGGCTCCATCTTTAACGCACGTGCAAACAAAATTGAGTCAACTAATCACAAAACTGCCAGAAAAGTTTTTATAAATACTAAAACTAAATCTAAGACTACTTAACACTGAAGATCAGTCAGCCATGAATATTCAAACATCCGCACATGAGAAGGCTACATTTGAAATGTACCGTGTTCACCACACCTCTGCATTTTGAGCGTAACGGTCCCACGTGTTTTCTGTCACTCAAGCGAACTCCAGCACCCAGAGCAGCCTGATAAGGTTTCTAGGAAACGCTTACCCGTATGTCGCTATAACACAGCTACTACGAATCCAACCCAATAGACAAGAGTCAGCAGTTTGAATGCAACCCTGACTTGGTAGCCAACAACCAGTAGTTCTGACAAGATTCGGATCAAAATTGAATAGATTTGACCAGTACCAGATCCGCCGACAGGAAACCGTCTCCTACAGAAGGGTGCCTCCCCTCTTACGGTACAATTAAGTATTCCATAGTCAGTTAAGTATAAGCTTTGTGAGAGATGCCATGAAAGAACTACTGTAATAGTCAAAACACGTCAATGATTTACAAGCTTGGGTAGCCCATTTCAAAGGAAGAGGCGGGCAGACTACGTCTCGAGTTAGTTTAGTTATGCCTCCAATCTCAAGAGGTTGCTGTTCTTTAAAATTCCTCCAGACTAGTTCATCGACGCAAAAAAAACGCAAGTCGGTAACTTTCGATCAGGTTGCTCAAGATCATCAAGCAACCAAAGAAGAGACAAGAATTCTCAGTCCTTGTACTCGTCATTCTCACTCTAACTGTTAACAGTTTTAGCGGTCCGCTATCAACCAAAACGCTTTTGCGCTCATATTTTGTGTCACCACACCAAATCAAACAGACAATTGCAAACCCCAACCTTGAAACCAAAGGGTTGAAGGCGCGTTGAAAGTCCAAACAAATAAAACCCAGGTGAGTCAGCAGTGTATGTGCAAGGTCCCTCCGATCCACCCTCCAAAGACTTCGGTAACGCCGCCACCAAATCATGAATCAGGAACCATAATTCTATAATGGGTGTATGTTGTCATTAACAACTCACAGAAATTCAAAGAGATGCAAATACTCGGGCAATCGCGAACTCTCAATCTAGAGTCATAGCTAAGTTCAGCTTAATTCCGACTTATGATCTCAATTTCTCGGGGTCTTAAAATTAATTCCATTATATCACACAGTCTAGTGCGACCCTGTATCTCCAAAGGAGACATACGCAAACCCCCGCACATCTGACCATACATAATTAATTATACGGAAAAACAGCAAGTCCTTGTAATTTGTCGTCCTTCTCTGACTCTTAATGATTTTGAGAGATCGTTACGGAAACAAACCTACATACTTTTTTTCAGTTTATGCCATGGACATGAGCTCCTCGTTGAATCAGTTTGTTTCAAACCGGATAGGATTCCCGGCCTAGTGCTCGAACTAGTCGTTATATTCAACAGGGTGCGCGTGTCTCATATACCGACGGATTGCTCTTAAACTCAACCTTACAAATTGCAGAGATTCTCTGATCGACGACGTTTGGACCCTTACAGTAATGTCCACGAAAGTGACTCTTTATACCAGCATCTATGGAAAACTATTTTGCATGGCAGCAGAGCACCATAGTTGTAGATTCAACGGACTTGCAATCATTTGTAAGCCGCCATTTTTCACTTTCTTACGATTTGTCGTGAGTAGTTGCCTTGCTTGAAATTTAAATTAATTTGGCCACTTGTGCCCACTTAGGACGTTTCGACTTTGCCTGTCTTAAAAACGACAGGTTCTAGAAGCACTACGTGGAAGTGCCGTATAACTAAAACTCAAGTGAAGAATGTACGCACTTGACCTCAGCTATATAGTTTTTTTTTTCGTAAAAAGGCTCGCACATGGGAAGTCAAGTGTTACTACCAGACCTATAAATAGTGTAGCAGATATTTTTTGACAATATCGGAACTTTCCTCTCGTGTCCGTAAGTTTTGAGCTTTAACCTGTTGTTTAGTTGCTTGTAAATAAATCAACTCTTTTCAAAAACCAAATATTCTACCATGTCTTTGTTTTTGATGAAAAAATTCATACAAACACTTTGTCAATACAAATCGAATCAAAATCGTTGTGTACGGAAAATATCATTTTTAGGGATAAGGTTTGACAGAACAAAAAAATATAGAATTAACTCACCTTGCAGCCAAATCTCTATGAACTAAGTCTAATGATTCTAAATATTTCATTCCTGATGAAATTTGTGTTGCTATATAAATTAGACAACCATAGCTGAAAAAACAAACAAGTTATTACATTTACATAAAATTAAATTAGCTTTCGTTGGTTCAGCTTTGAACGAGATTACGAAAATTTTCAAAAGAATGACAACCTTTCTTAAAAACTAATCTACTTCATTAATTTAGTCACTTAGTTACAACTCAACTATGCCTGTCTTAGTGCCAAAAAATTAAGAATTAAATACATAATGTAAGGCTCAACGCGATCTGCTAGATTAATCTAAAACGTCCCCATAATCGTTTCGGCTAAAAAATATTGTAAATTTTTTCGTAATATACACCCTCCAATAGCATCAATATCAACAAAAGATCGGTATAATGTTGATATTACATGATTTTCGAAAAAGATAATGCAAGGTACCGCGGTAAACTTACTTAAAAGTTGATTTAATTATACTCAGCGTAAAAATTAAAATAAATTTGACGAATTTAAACAAAACAAGGAAATTTACAAAATATTAAATATTTATTTTGTTTATTAAATGTACAACCTCTGTTATCAATTACCACCTAAGTAGTTATTGTTTTGAATTTCGTCATTTTAGTTTAAAGGGCGGTGTTACTTGTAAAACGCCACATTGACCAAACAAGTTGGAAGTGTGGTTTGATAGGTACAGAAATTGGTTAAGAAGGGAAAAAGATTGGACATGGTTTTCCAGCCAGGAAGTTGGTGATAGCAAAGACCTTACGTGGGCACAGTTACTAGGTCCTTAAAGTAGTCTATTCTCCACTGGCATTAAAAAGATTCAAAGGGCAATGCAAAGTAAAATGCTAGAGGTAACGTTAAAAAACCGTAAAGAAAACTCATATGGTAGATCGAACAATTCTATCTTAAACCGACGTCCATACAATAGAAGAATGAGACCATAATCTGACAAAACACGCAGTGTTGATGTGGAGGCATATTGCACAGAACAGAGACGTGGTGGCAATAGACAGAAACATAATCGATATAATTGAATGCGCCCCACTAATTAAGTTATAAATTTTTGACTCTTTTATGTTAATCTTATTGAAAAATACATAAGTACATTTAGGTAATATTGTTACAACAGTTTACTAATTATTTGTCATACAACCCTATGAACATTTAAGGGCATTATACAATAGTGTAACAGTTATTAATGCTACATAAATTGTTTTCTAGGCTCACCATCGTAAGTACAAAAATTGCATTAAACACATTGCTTTTGTGTACGTTTAGGAACTGTGCGTTTCCATTACATTAAATTCTCTATGTTCATCTTATTAATAATGTGGATAGTGGACTTGTTAACGAGTTTACAATTATCACAATGTTTTTTTAATAATTATTTGTTTACCTAACAAATAAACTGAAAATTATTCTTATTTTTCAAAGAACCGCAATTTAGCAACTGCCTACTCAAGAACCCAAAAGTACAGGAGTCAATAGACAATAAAAACGATTAAGTAGATGATACTCTTATTTATCTCAAAAAAGTCGATCAGTCCTCTAGTTGGTATTGTAGCAATACTAACCTGATAGCCTGATAAGTATGTTGCTTTATTCTCTTAATCCCCTTTTAGCCACATAGAATTCACAGCTCATTTAATCTTAAGTCACATATTTTTTTTTCTCCTTTTTTATTTGGGTCAAGACTGATTTTGCATTCCAGATTCAGTTGATTTTCTTTTTTCCCTCTTTGGCCAAAACCGTATGGGGGAGAAGTATGTTATAAAAGATTTTTTCTTTGTTGCCTGTTATTCCGTTACACCCTGGCACCTAAAAAAGCAGAACTTGGTTCTTGTCCGCCAGCGTTTTAATAATTGACTAAACTTCTAAGCTTTTTTGATTTCCAGTCAATTGCAAAGCTTTAAATGACGCTTGGTTGTTTCACATATTATTTTTTTTTGGTAATCAGGTGCCATGGTAAAATGACATGTACTTCAAATATGGTGCCATTATTATTGAGAGGTATGTCCAGTAAAGCTCACTGCTGTCATGTCTAATAAAGTAATGCTTTATACGATTTCCAGACGGTCTTCTTAAAAATGAAATTATTCTAGTATCGCAAATGTGTCTCACGACTTGATTTTCCAGAATATATCACTAACTATCCCAACGTTAATCGATTAGAATAAATTTCGCAAAAATTTTGTTTCACATATGTTACGATAAAATTCACGTTTATTAGAATTTACTTTTCTAGTTGTAAAAGCAACAAAGCCAATAAAACGCAAAGCCTTTCTCCAGCTCCAAGACATTCTGGAAAAGCTCCCCGAGGTAATAGAAAAACAAACATTTTCCGGCGACATACTCAAAGACGTATACCCGCGAAAAGGTATACTAAGACAATTAAACAGTGCCTTAAGGCAGCCGCCTCTCAGTGATGGTCCCTATACGCAGAGATCGCGATGTACCAGGATTTTTGCCGATAACTACGGGAACAATACGACAGCGATGAGGTTACTGCGCGGTTATGGGAACAGTGCTACGCGCGCACAGAGAGCATCGAGTCCGTCGGCAACTTTTTAAACCTAAAGATCCGTGTCGCGCGACGTTTAAAAATTGGTTTTGATGATTACATCCGAACAATAGTGAAGCAGCTGAACGCGGCGAGTACTTTATTCGTGACGCGCCGAGAACCGTTTTTGCCCTAAAATCGGTTTACTTGGACTATCCGCAACCTTGTATCGCAACCAACGTCGACGGACAAAACGTCGATCCACTCATCGATACAGGATCTACACATAACTTCATCGCCAAAGAGCTGGTCTGAAGTCCACTAGAACCAACCAAGGTACGAAGTAACCAGACAGCATCCCATCAATCGTTGACTGTCCTGGGCCAGACAAAACTCGCCATCACAACGCGATGCAAAACGACCGAAGCTACGATCTTGGTGGTACCAAATTTGACCCCGCCGATGGGCCTGAAAATAGACTGACTGTGGAAACAAGAGGCGATTCTCGACGTCCGCCGCGAAACGCTGTACTTCGATAACGGTCTGCAAAAAGTGGCGTACACAAAGAGGAAACAACCCAAGCATGCAGTCCACACCCCAAAAGCCGAGAACCTACACGGGTAGCTTTACACATTACTCGAAAGCTTAGCCAAAGTGCTTATTAACACACTGGAAACCTGCATAGCAACTACACAACACACTATCTGGTTAAAGAAAGATGCGCCGTTTTGACTGCCGCACTATTGTTACTCACCGCAAAAAAAAGAGGTCATCGCAAAGAAAATCGAAGAGGTGCTCACCAACGGCGTTATAGAACCTAGTACCTTAAGTCACTCTTCGCCCGTGGTAATAGTGCAAAAGAAAGATGGCAAGCTCAAGTTTAGCCCGATAAACCTCAAATCAGGCTACTGTCAGGTGCCGCTAGAAGAAACGTCAAAAAAGCTGACGGCCTTTGTCACACCGGATGGCCCCTCATATCAGTACCGCGTCATGCCGTTTGAGCTAAAAAAACATTCCAGGAACTGATGGCGCAAGAAGTACTAGCGGGATATTTAAAGAACAAAACGCCAAGCTGATGAGATGGGCACTACTGCTGCAAGAACTAAATTTCGACGTGAAGCACTGTCCCGGGAAGGAGAACAAGTTGCCAAATTATTTACTTAGATACCGCCGAAACTAAGCATCCACCAGATCTCAGCCGTCGACATTGTGCGAAAGATCCTCTTGGAGCAGCGAACCTTAGAAGAAACGCAAGAACGACGACTCCACCGCTGGTCACTTGGACCAGAACAAGACATACAGAGCTATCCAGCAAAGATTTTGATGACCAAAACTAGAAAAATAAGCAAAAAATCATGTGCGATCGTGCTGGGTTACTACAAAAAACAGCCACAAACCGATTACAAAAATCCACAAAATCTTAGAAAAAATCGGTCGACCTAATGGGCCCATACACCGCCGACTAGCAAGGAAGACGCTAGATTCCCGTGGTAACAGAGTTATACAGCAGATGGGTGGAAGCGGTACCATTGGAAAAAACAACGTCGACCGAAATAATACAATTCCTCGACGATGAGGTGTTCCGCCGCTATGGTTTTCCAAAAGCAATTGTGTCCGACAACGGTCCATAGTATGAGACGCAGCCATCCGACGCCGAGGGGCAATATACTAGACAACGCTAATCTTTCACACACTGTCTAAAGCGCAACGCATCCGCCACAACAAAAGACTAAATGTTCTTTATTGCAACTAGAATCGATACCGTTTCCGATACGCGAGATACGAGCCGACCAACACAAACTTTGCCATAGGAGCAGCGGTGATAGAACCCACTCACGCCGACGTTACCACGCAGTTTCCGGCTACCTGGCAATAACCTTGTCAAATTATAAACACCACCGGCACCAACGCCTACTGAGTGGAAAAACTAGACCAGCAGTAGGTGAAGGTGCACACACACACAAATTGGTTGACAAGTCAAAAAATTTAAAAAATTGAATAGAATGAAAATTAGCTCAAATAAATATTGTAAAATGTTAAGTTTTTTGTAAGGTAAAATTAAACATTTTAAACATGGGTATATTAATAACTACGTAATAAGCCACAATTAATGCAAATTACAATCACATCGTAGTTGCTTTTGTATTTCCTATTATTTAAGGATGCTTATTTAAATATTCAATTAGTCTTTAGTCTTTTTAGCCTAAAAAGTAATCTAAATTTAAGTTTGACAATTAATTTGTATTTAGGGACGACATTTTTATTCAATTGATATAATATTTTTATTTTTGAAGTTATTAAAAATCTGTTCGACAGTTATGTTAAATATGTTAAACCAAATTTTTGTTTAAATCAAATTATTACATTAAGTTCGTAAAAATTGAATCCACCATTTTGAATTTTGATAGATCAAAACTTTTGTCAAATTTCAATCGGGCATAGTTAAAAACCACAATATAATATAAAAGAAGATATACATAAAAGCACTACACAATGCCGCAAATTTAATTCAAAATACATCAGAATTAATTAATAATAAACCGAATAGTAATACTATTGAAATGATTAATAGAAAAACAAAGACGAGTAAAATAATAAACAAACAGTAAATAATGCAATAGTTGGAAATTTAATGAATATAATTTAAATAAAGCTCGTACAATAAAGGCATCAACGTCTATTATTCTGATATTATTGTTAAAGGGCTTAACAGTACGGAAATTAACGGACGTGATCCTATAAACTCATTTGGTTTTATCAGCAATAAAACATGAATTTCTACCTTACCATTTACATCTTGTATTATTAAACCTAACCACTACCCTGAATATTAAATTTACCCACAACATAAATTGCAGCTCAAATTATATGAACAGACGTTAACTTTTAACGTTTTGTTATCCCTTCTTTTCATATTTTTTCGTTTATGCGGTTACGAACGTAAAAAGCTTTTCGCGATGAAGTTTGATGCGTGCATCAAAGATTTAAACAAGTTTCGTTTGTTTTTGTGCGAAAAGCTTATCGTGTACTTTATAATCTAACTTTCATTTACGTAACTCAAATAAAAGTTAAACAAAATCAATTACATCCGCAGGTGTTTGTTTGCGAACATAATCTATTCATGAAGTAAGCTGAATGTTAATATCGACTATGAATTTTATTCTGTTTGTTGTTGGATGGTATTAATTTAACTTGATTCTAATAACCTCTTAAACTAGAAAAAGGACGTCAAAGACATAAGTGGTGTACGTGGCATAAATACTAATCGTGTAAAATAAGGTTTTCCAGCCGGAAAATTCACTCTGAGACGATGCTTAATAAAATTAAGAGTGTTAATTCCTCATCCGTGTGTAGTAATAAATTAACAGCTCTTGAGTAACCTTTGCAGCAGAATATAAATATTTAGGAAATTTAATTATTTTAGATAGAGTAACTGAGCTGTGTCACAAAATTAATATACAATTTGATGGTCACTTACCTTTTTATATGTATATTAACCGAGTTAGACCAAGAATTTTATAGACAAATATTTTTCAGTGCGGACATGATATCTATACAACGAATTATTTGATTTTAAAGCATTTAAACTTATAATCCCACTAGCTGACCCAAATCAAACTTTATTTGCATTTTTTACATAACAAATGATTTGGTTTTACATCATGTGACGGTATTATTTCGCAAATAATTGATTTATAGATCAATTTCTCCCTACAGTATAGGCAGCCGTGTTTTCACTCATGCGTTTGAATATGAATGTTTGGTTTAAAAGTCTTCTTGCCAGTTCCGATGATTTGTCGGCATTTGCAAAAGTTAACACCTCATTTTCTTTTTACTGACTGTCGCGAAAAGGTGTACATGGAAAATGCTGTCTAAACATGTGCTTTGTACTATCGATTGAAGTAAAATTATCCCACTAAAAGTAGGGAATAAGTCTTCGACTACGGTTCCTGTGTAAGTACCTTTTACTTTCCTTGGTTTTAATAAAATATTTGCTCTTACGGGTTCTATTAATTGCAAGCACCTTTTTTTGTCTTTTTTTTATAGGTTTCCTCTTTGGCTTATTCTGCTGGTTATTGCAGACGTATTCCGTTTTAATTAATCCATGGATATTTAATTATAGTTATGCTGGCAAAGATAATAATCCAAAAATTATAAAATATTAAAGTGGGTCTAGTATCACCACCGTTGGAATTTCAACCTACCTTGAGACCGCCTTCGGATCAAAGACACTACCCAAGATAAGCTATTTATCTGGTTCTTTGTGAGCAGCCCAGCAACTGTTATTACCGGAGTCCATGTTGTTTTTTTTATCTTTATTAGATGGTAAAATATTAGATTTAGATACGAGAGCTGTCACATCTGCTGATTAACTGTCGAACACCAAAGATTTTCTAGTTATTATTAATTTTGTGCGCTCTGAACCTATTTAAATAATCGGCCAAGGTCTGGTACTCTCTGTAATTGTTGTCAAATATATTTCGAACAATATTTATCACGTGAAGTGCTTTCAAGAATTAATCGGTGCTACGACTGTCAAATACGCTAACTTATTTGGGGAGTTTATTCCTCGCTTTTGTGAACTATTATAATTTGATAACTATATGTTGCTATTCATTCTAAATGATATTATCTATTGTTGTGTATATGTGTGTTAATTAACCTCTAGTCGCTATAATAATATACATATTTGCTATCCACGTACGGTTTGTTTCTGTGTCTACGAGTTCCTAGTGGTTCTAGATATTTCTTATAGGTAATCCTAGGTGGAGCCTTATAAATTCTTCGTACAGTGTAGAGGCCTTCATTTCGAAGGATTATTAATCAGCCCACGACCACTTCCGACTAACAAGAGCTGCCGACCAAGCCTTCTAGCACTGTTGTATATTTATTTTTTAGTTTGTTTACAAATAAACCGTAACAATCAAACTAAACAAAAATACAAGTAAACTATTAACTGATTATTATTATTTTTTTTTCTCTTCTCTTTTTTTTTCTTTAATGTTATTGCAATACCTCTTTCTTAGCCCTCCACATCTTTCCGTTAGATGTTCTATATTTTTCCACCCTTCCCAGCTCATTCTGAACCATCTTTTTTCTTTCTCTTCTCTAATATTTCATCTCATTTTCATCATTTCCCATTCTAAATTTTGCCATGATTTTGTTTTCTCCTTTAATTTTCCCCTCCGTCAGGTACCTTGAAACTCTATCTACTATTAAATTGCAATATATTTTGTTATCAATTTTTTTCCTTACCCGATCTTGACTACTGTTTCTGGCTATCCTTATTTCTTAATACTACCTCTTTTTATTTTTCTTTCATTTCGTCTGAACCTTCTTATTTCCTCCCTTGCATATCTTCCCCTTTCATAATATGTCTTTTTGTCCTTTTCCTATACGTACATCTTCGTATACTAGTTTGTTACTCTTTATGTCTTTCATCCTCTCTTCAAATTTCAACTGGGTTCTTTCTGCCTGTACTTTTATCTTCTACAGTTTCTACCTTTATTCTATTGTATATACTACTATGGCTTTAAATGGAATTAATAATAGACTCCATTAATCATAAAAATTGTTTTTATTATTCGTGTCTTTTAAATCAAATCTTTTACATAAGGGTTGTTGATCTCTTCAAAATGTGAGTCAAGAGAAATTAAACTAGTGTAAGTACGGCTTTTTGCATGTGTGTGAGTGTTATGTCAAAAGGGTGATGTTGCTGAACGTCAACATTAAAATTACAGGAGAACGCTTGTATGACACAAATTTGTACAATCCTTAAACTTCTGTCTACCTTAGAATACCGGTGTTTTATTTCTGTTATCGGCTTCATTTATTATTGAATGCAGGTTTAGGAATGCTTTTAGACAAATTCACCGACCATGCTGAGGTTCACTAGGTCCATGCACTAGATTTATGATTTAAACATCAAAGGTAAGTTTTCCACTTTTCACAATATTATTTAACATAAAAATTTTATTTTACTTATTTATGTAGTTGTTTTTTATCACGTGTTATTCATTAAATTATTTGCTGTTTATTAATGCGTTGATTCGTTATTCGTCGTTCACTTTTTGTCGTCCGTCCGGAACGTTACTTCGGAGATCAATCGGCGTTTTTAAATTTCCCGCCATAAATTCGCGGGCTACCAACCTCGCAATTTGAAAATTTTAATTAATTTTCCTTTTAATATTACGAAACAATCAAAGAATTATTTTGACATACGACTCATATGTCCTTGATTCTTCCTAATTGATTTATTTGCGTTTTTCATTTGACATGAATTTTTAGGTTAGCTTTTTACTTATTTTACGAATTTAAATCGGGGCAACTTATTTCTGTTTTGCTGTTTACATAAATTTGATTATAAATTTTTATTATAATTTGCGCAGGCTACATTACTGTTTTTAATCTTTCTTACAGAAAATTTGAAATTTCATCCCGAACTAAAGTTTTTTCAACATTATTCACAAACAACGTCTATTAAGATTGTTCTTTTGCTTTATCACGGACACGCTTACTCTAATGGATTGTATTTGAGTATTGCAAAATTGTCTAAGGGGGCTATCCACTTCAATGTTACACCTGTTAAATTAAAATTGACCATTACGATTTCTAAATCTTCTAATCTAAAACTACAATTATCTAATAGATTCATTTACATTATCTATTTACAAATACGTTTCCTAGGATTGAGGGACCATAGCAATACCTTTGTGTCTCTATCTAATCCTAGCGTACACTTCTTCTCCTAATTTTTTTCCAATTTCGCTCGTTCCTTCTATCCCCAAATCTCCACTCCGTACATCATTACGATTTTTATCAATTTTTCAAACAACCACCTTCTCTTCTCAATTTTGTTACGATGAGAAGGTAGAAATTATACCCGTTGATCGGTGAGTAGGGTCGGGGGTAAATTTAAACCAATAGAAACTTGTCCAGAGATACTAAATATTAAAAGTCTTAAGTTCTGATAGCTGAAAGAAGAAACTAACGACGAACTAACCGTTAGCAGCAATTCTACACCGCATACGAGAAGTAATCAAGATAGCTCAGGTTTATCAGACAGAAAACGCAGCTCACAAATAACAAATTTTATTCATTTAGAATTCAAGACAAACAGCAATTATGATGATCACAGTAGTAATATCACACAAAAATTTAAGTGATCATCAAGTTACATAAAATTAATGTAGTACGCCATTGTTTTATTTGCGTAAATGCTCGTGTTTAATCTACACAGTATGAAATCAGTGAATTTATGTAAGTAGTTAGATTTTAAATGTAAATTGTAGAACAAGATAGTTGCAAATATACAGGGACAACGATTTGGGACTGGATCCAAACGCAAGACCGTGTACCGGTAATAAAGCCAACAAACGGTAATCTATTAATGCATCCCCGAACAAAATACCCTTACACGACTCGTACAGAAAGTTCACTAAAGGCATACTACATCACAATTATATAAGCGTACAGTACAATGCAAGTAAGTTCATTTATTATGCGTAAAGCGCAATGTTCATAAGCGCAAATCAAAAAGTTTCGACGGCAAAAAAAAGTTTGTATTGACAACGCACGGCCCATGACAACCCCCAGGATAGTCCAGGTTGACTGTGTCTCGCTCGTTTCCTCCATGAACATCTATAGCAGCGATCCAGATGGTAATACAAGTGTTCGGCCGTTTTGTCAAGTAGCTATTGCCATTATGGTATCCAACACATCGCAGCAACGCACGAGGCCAAAGATTTAGATTGAATAGAACAGCAGCCAAGACAAAGACAAAAAAATGCAAAGAAAAGAAAAGAAAAAAAAAAAAACCCTCCTGCAGAAACTTCACCACAATTTCAAAAATTTTCTTTGTATAGAAGTGCTCAGGTATCGAGTTATGGTTTGCCCCTTACTGAATGTTGACCGTTTTAAGGAGACCGATCTCAATAATTCCCGATGACACTGGAATCTTTTTATCTCGTTCTCTGCCAGCCACCATTTCACTTTCTTTCTTCTGCCTTTTTTGAATTTCCATAATTTTTGTTTTCCCCACATTAATCTGTAGTTTTTCCCTTTAGATATGTCCTTGTTGCTCTTATTATCTTTCTCATATTTTTATCTTTCTTCACTAAAATTACTATGTCGTCTGCATACGCCAACACACTTCCTATATTGAGAAATGTGTTGGGTTTAATAAATACCCCCGTTTCAACCCTCTCCTTGTCCAAAATTCAGTTCCTAACCTCTCCTTCATTTTTATCTTACACTTTGTTTCTCTGTACATCTCCTCAAAATGAAGAAGGTAAGAACCAGTTCCACCAGCAAGACTTAGAACCCCGTACAGGAACCGCCCAGCATTATAAATCTAAGCATATCTAGAAAACAAACTTGAAATATAGCTTAGTTATAATGAGCCCAAACCTTTTCCCGTTGATGATGAACGGCCTATCTATCAATTCATGAAGTAAGCTGAATGTTAATATCGACTATGAATTTTATTCTGTTTGTTGTTGGATGGTATTAATTTAACTTGAATTTTGCAAAAGTACATAGTACATTCTAATAACCTCTTAAACTAGAAAAAAGGACGTCAAAGACATAAGTGGTGTACGTGGCATAAATACTAATCGTGTAAAATAAGGTTTTCCAGCCGGAAAATTCACTCTGAGACGATGTTTAATAAAATTAAGAGTGTTAATTCCTCATCCGTGTGTAGTAATAAATTAACAGCTCTTGAGTAACCTTTGCAGCAGAATATAAATATTTAGGAAATTTAATTATTTTAGATAGAGTAACTGAGCTGTGTCACAAAAATTATTATACAATTTGATGGTCACTTACCTTTTATATGTATATTAATCGAGTTAGACCAAGAATTTTATAGACAAATATTTTTCAGTGCGGACATGATATCTATACAACGAATTATTTGATTTTAAAGCATTTAAACTTATAATCCCACTAGCTGACCCAAATCAAACTTTATTTGCATTTTTACATAACAAATGATTTGGTTTTACATCATGTGACGGTATTATTTCGCAAATAATTGATTTATAGATCAATTTCTCCCTACAGTATAGGCAGCCGTGTTTTCACTCATGCGTTTGAATATGAATGTTTGGTTTAAAAAGTCTTCTTGCCAGTTCCGATGATTTGTCGGCATTTGCAAAAGTTAACACCTCATTTTCTTTTTACTGACTGTCGCGAAAAGGTGTACATGGAAAATGCTGTCTAAACATGTGCTTTGTACTATCGATTGAAGTAAAATTATCCCACTAAAAGTAGGGAATAAGTCTTCGACTACGGTTCCTGTGTAAGTACCTTTTTTTACTTTCCTTGGTTTTAATAAAATATTTGCTCTTACGGGTTCTATTAATAGCAAGCACCTTTTTTTGTCTTTTTTTTTATAGGTTTCCTCTTTGGCTTATTCTGCTGGTTATTGCAGACGTATTCCGTTTTAATTAATCCATGGATATTTAATTATAGTTATGCTGGCAAAGATAATAATCCAAAAATTATAAAATATTAAAGTGGGTCTAGTATCACCACCGTTGGAATTTCAACCTACCTTGAGACCGCCTTCGGATCAAAGACACTACCCAAGATAAGCTATTTATCTGGTTCTTTGTGAGCAGCCCAGCAACTGTTATTACCGGAGTCCATGTTGGTTTTTTTATCTTTATTAGCTGGTAAAATATTAGATTTAGATACGAGAGCTGTCACATCTGCTGATTAACTGTCGAACACCAAAGATTTTCTAGTTATTATTAATTTTGTGCGCTCTGAACCTATTTAAATAATCGGCCAAGGTCTGGTACTCTCTGTAATTGTTGTCAAATATATTTCGAACAATATTTGTCACGTGAA
Source organism: Abscondita cerata (assembly GCA_030710515.1). Classification (NCBI taxonomy): domain Eukaryota; kingdom Metazoa; phylum Arthropoda; class Insecta; order Coleoptera; family Lampyridae; genus Abscondita; species Abscondita cerata. The sequence goes on from JALBCR010001916.1 coordinate 53,197, forward strand.
GTGCTTTCAGAAATTAATCGGTGCTACGATTGTCAAATACGCTAACTTATTTGGAGCGTTTATGCCTCGAATTTGTATTCATGCTTTAACTCGCTTTCGTAAACTATTATAATTTGATAACTATATGTTGCTATTCATTTTAAATGATATTATCTATTGCTGTTATATATGTGTGTTAATTGACCTCTAGTCGCTATAATAATATACATATTTTCTATCCACGTACGGTTTGTTTCTGTGTCTACGAGTTCCTAGTGGTTCTAGATATTTCTTATACGTAATCCTAGGTGGAGCCTTATAAATTCTTCGTACAGTGTAGAGGCCTTTATTTCGAACGATTATTAATTAGCCTACGACCACTTCCGACTAAGAAGAGCTGCCGACAAGCCTTCTAGCACTGTTGTATATTTATTTTTTTAGTTTGTTTACAAATAAACCGTAATAATCAAACTAAACAAAAATACAAAAATACAAGTAAACTATTAACTGATTATTTTTTTTTCTCTTCTTTTTTTCCCTTAATGTTATTGCAATACCTCTTACTTAGCCTTCCACATCTTTCTGTTAGATGTTTCCACCCTTCCCAGCTCATTCTGAACCATCTTTCTTCCTCTCTTCTAATATATCATCTCATTTTTATCATTTCCCATTCTAAATTTTCCCATGATTTTGTTTTCTCCTTTAATTTTCCTCCGTCAGGTACCTTGAAACTCTATCTGCTATTAAATTGCAATATACTTTGTTATCAATTTTTTTCCTTACCTGATCTTGACTACTGTTTCTGGCTATCCTATCTCTTAATACTACCTCTTTTTCATTTTTCTTCCATTTTGCCTGAACCTTATTATTTACTCCCTTGCATATCATCCCCTTTCATAATATGTATTTTTGTCCTCTTCCTATACGTATATCTTCGTATACTAGTTCGTTACTCTTTATGTCTTTCATCCTCTCTTTAAATTTTAACTGGGTTCTTTCTGCCTGTACTTTTATCTTGTACAGCTTCTACCTTTATTATATTGTATATCCTACTATGGTTTTAAATGGAGTTAATAATAGACTCCATTAATCATAAAAATTGTTTTTATTATTCGTGTCTTTTAAATCAAATCTTTTACATAAGGGTTGTTGATCTCTTCAAAATGTGAGTCAAGAGAAATTAAACTAGTGTAAGTACGGCTTTCTGCATGTCTGCGAGTGTTATGTCAAAAGAGTGATGTTGGTGAACGTCAACATTAAAATTACAAGAGAACGCTAGCATGACACAAATTTGTACAATCCTTAAACTTCTGTCTACCTTAGAATACCGGTGTTTTATTTCTGTTATCGGTCAACTCGGCTTCATTTATTATTGAATGCAGTTTTAGGAATGCTTTAGACAAATTCACCGACTATGCTGAGGTTCACTGGGTCCATGCACTACATTTATTATTTAAACATCAAAGGTAAGTTTTCCACTTTTCACAATATTATTTAACATCAAAATTTTATTTTACTTATTTATGTAGTTGTTCTTCTATCACGTGTTATTCTTTAAATTATTTGCTGTTTATTAATGCGTTGATTCGTTATTCGACGTTCACTTTATGTCGTCCGTCCAGAACGTTACTTCGAGATCAATCGGCGTTTTAAATTTCCCGCAATAAATTCGCGGGCTACCAACGTCGCAATTTAAAAAATTTTTATTAACTTTCCTTTTAATATTACGAAATAATCAAAGAATTATTTTGACATACGACTCATATGTCCTTAATTCTTCCTAATTGATTTATTTGCGTTTTTCATTTGACATGAATTTTTAGGTTAGCTTTTTACTTGTTTTACGAATTTAAATCGGCGCAACCTATTTTTGTTTTGCTGTTTACATAAATTTAATTATCATTTTTTTATAATTTGCGCAGGCTACATTACTGTTTTTAATCGTTCCTACAGAAAATTTGAAATTTCATCCCGAACTAAAGTTTTTTCAACATTATTCACAAACAACGTCTATTGAGATTGTTCTTTTGCTTTATCACGGACACGCTTACTCTAATGGATTGTATTTGAGTATTGCAAAATTGTCTAAGGGCCTATCCACTTTAATGTTACACCTGTTAAATTAAAATTGACCATTACGATTTCTAAATCTTATAGTCTAAAACTACAATTATCTAATTGATTAATTTGCATTATCTATTTACAAATACGTTTCCTAGGATTGAGGGACCATAGCAATACCTTTGTGTCTCTATCTAATCCTAGCGTATACCTCTTCTCCCAATTTTTTTCCAATTTCTCTCGTTCCTTCTATTCCCAGATCTCCACTCCGTACATCATTACGATTTTTATCAATTTTTCGAACAACCACCTTCTCTTCTCAATTTTGTTACGGTGAGAAGGTAGAAATTATACCCGTTTATCGGTGAGTAGGGTCGGGGTAAATTTAAACCAATAGAAACTTGTCCAGAGATATTAAATATTAAAAGTCCTAAGTTCTGATAGCTGAAAGAAGAAACTAACGACGAACTAACCGTTAGCAGTAATTCTACACCGCATACGAGAAGTAATCAAGATAGCTCACGTTTATCAGACAGAAAACGCAGCTCACAAATAACAAATTTTATTCATTTAGAATTCAAGACAAAAGCAATTATGATGATCACAGTAGTAATATCACACAAAAATTTAAGTGATCATCAAGTTACATAAAATTAATGTAGTACGCCATTGTTTTACTTGCGTAAATGCTCGTGTTTAATCTACACAGTATGAAATCAGTGAATTTATGTAAGTAGTTAGATTTAAATGTAAATTGTAAACAAGATAGTTGCAAATATACAGGGACAACGATTTGGGACTGGATCCAGACGCAAGACCGTGTACCGGTAATAAAGCCAACAAACGGTAATCTATTAATGCATCCCCGAACAAAATACCCTTACACGACTCGTACAGAAAGTTCACTAAAGGCATACTACATCACAATTATATAAGCGTACAGTACAATGCAAGTAAGTTCATTTATTATGCGTGCAGCGCAACGTTCATAAGCGCGAATCAAAAAGTTTCGACGGCAAAAAAAAATTTGTATTGACAACGCACGACCCATGACAACCCCCAGGATAGTCCAGTTGATTAGACATCAATGACAAATCTGCAGGTTGACTGTGTCTCGCTAGTTTCATCCATGAACATCTACAGCAGCGATCCAGATGGTAATACAAGTGTTCGGCCGTTTTGTCAAGTAGCTATTGCTATTATGGTATCCAACACATCGCAGCAACGCACGAGGCCAAACATTTAGATTGAATAGAACAGCAGCCAAGACAAAGACAAAAAAAAGCAAAGAAAAGAAAAGAAAAAAAAAAAACCTCCCTGCAGAAACTTCACCACAATTTCAAAATTTTCTTTGTATAGAAGTGCTCAGGTATCGAGTTATGGGTTGCCCTTACTGAATGTTGACTGTTTTAAGGAGACCGATCTCAATAATTCCCGATGACACTGGAATCTTCTTTATCTCGTTCTCTGCCAGCTACCATTTCACTTTCTTTCTTCTGCCTTTTTTTTGGAATTTCCATAATTTTGTTTTCCCACATTAATCTGTAGTTTTTCCCTTTGGATATGTCCTTTTTGCTCTTATTATCTTTCTCATATTCTTATCTTTCTTCACTAAAATTACTATATCGTCTGCATACGCCAACACACTTCATATATTGAGAAATGTGTTGGGTTTAATAAGTACCCCTGTTTCAACCATCTCCTTGTCCAAAATTCAGTTCCTAACCTCTCCTTCATTTTTATTTTACACTTTGTTTCTCTGTACATCTCCTTGAAAAGAAGAAGGTAAGAACCAGTTCCACCAGCAAGACACACAACCCCGTACAGGAACCGCCCCGCATTATAAATCTAAGCATATCTAGAAAACAAACTTGAAATATAGCTTAGTTATAACCACCCCAAACTTTTTCCCGTTGATGAACAACGGCCTATGGTTAAACTAGTTCTTGTGTGCAAACACCAAGGGTAGGTAGTACGAATAATACACTATTTATTTTACAGAAACAATCCGTAACGGTTCCAATTTCACATCTGAGGTCGACTGCTGTGTCTTTTCTACCGCCGCCGTGGGACACTACGCATACCGAGGATTGCAAAAAACCTACGCAGCGGCTGACATTTTAACTATTCAGTTTTTTTTGTATTATATAATTAACCCACAGATACAGAATTATTATTTTATGTCTACAAGGTTAATATACGTTTTAAAAACTCGACTGTTTTTACATCTTGGCTGTGGTTACCTGACGCAAAACAAATTTTGTAAATCTTATATTTGCTCAAGTCTTGAGAAACTAACGCAGATTAAGGTTTTACAACTTTTTGACAATATTTATCTTTATTCATCATATACCACATATAAAGCGATGATTTACTTCGTTTAAATGTGCAACATAGATATAAAAATGCTCTTAGAAGTATTTTGTTTCTGTTTTACCATTCCGGTCTTAATTCAATGTTATCAAAAAAAACGGCGATATTTGTAACGTCAACGTACTATGATGACAAGTAACTACGTTATTCAATTCAACACAAACTTTTGCGCATCCCTGCTCGAGCGCCTAGTTGGACTTGTATGGTTGGGGGCAGAATGTTATTGTCTTGTAATACTAAACTAAACTTTAAACAATGAATTCTAATCAAAAACAATTATTTGTAAGACAATTACTTTAACTAAATTCTTTTGTCCTAACACATACATTTCTTTTCATTGTTTAATTTGTTTTATTTGGATTTTTTCTTGTTCAAGTAGAGAGAATTAATGTTTTAATAAGACATAACTAAATATAAAAGTAGTCACACTCAAAACTTAATTAAAAGTGATGTAACAATGATTAATATTTTTGTGATCTTAAGACGTCAATAACCCGTCAAAAATACGTAGAACATTCCTCGACCACAATTTATTATCGAACCGATTACGATTTGTGAAATCGTCAACAATTACAACATAAATTAATATTTGCTGCACGCCAAATTTATAGTCCGCCTGCATTTCCGTACACTTTAACATCAAAAGGAAATTGCAACCAGACCGAAATTGATTAGAAATTTAACACGAAATTACTCGAATGTTTCTTATTTGAAAACGTAATTGCACGCGGCACAAATTTTATACGTTTGCTTCGTAACCGAAAAAAGAAGACGAAGGAAAAAAAAGGGAACAAAAATTCTATTACGAATTTATACTCGGATTTTATCCAGTTATAAAAATTCCATAGTGTGCTTTAAGCGGTTTTCATACTGCGTTTAACAACCCACCGAATAAACTGCGTCAGTAATAAAGACAGCTTCCATAACGACAAAATATGTTTTTTTGTAAAATATACGCGTCGTTTATTTATTTTTACAATCTTAATATTACACACAAAGTGACTTGCTTAAGTCCTATAAATTTTGTTTCAAAATGTCTGCAGATTTAGCAGTAAGAAAGAGAATAAACTTCTACCGTTTGAGGTATTTTTTAAATTTTTTTCTGTACTAGAACAAATTCAGTTCAAACGCAGTTTGTTGAAGGGGCTTTTTCATTTTAATTAAAAGTATTTACAGAAACAAAATAATAAATCAATGGCGAACAGATTCCGATAATATTCTTTTAAACCCTAGCCAGTAAAAAATGTAACCGCTGTAATTCTATGTCGAAAATACGCATCGGCTGTTTTTGTACAATTTTTATTTTAAATTTATCGAGAAACGTTATTATTTTTGCAAATCTTAAATCACTTATCAATAAGGACTTCAGAAAATTTAGGAAGATCAACGAATAAAAAAAAATCTCTACATGACTACAAAACTGTGGTGTAATGTTTACAAAAATTAACCGATTCACCAGTTAATTGATTAATCAATTTTAGATTAATCGCAGGTTTCAGTATAATTAAAAACCGATTAATCGGTTAATCAATTTACATAGTCAGTCTCTCAAAGTAGATTTTAAAAATCGCTTCTTAAAGTTGATTTAAAAAACTGTTTTAAAATCAATTTTATTAATTGGACTTTAGAATAGATTCGATTTTTTAAATTGGTCCTTAAAATGGGTTTTTTTTTATCAATTGTAATGGAGAATTTAAATGCTGTTACTAATATTAAATAATTTTTAGAAAAATTGGAAAAAACACGAAATAAAAATCTGCCAGAACAAAATATACGCATAAAAATCCGAAGCCAAAAAAGTCAGCTGGCCAAAAAAAGTGGCTTGAGGTTAATGTCTAAAATGTCTTTTTAAGCGACCTTTGGATTCCTTGACGCAGAAGCCCGGTTTGAGTAATTCTGACTCCTAAGGCATTATTTAAAAAAATAAATACTTATATGGATTAATAAATTTAACCACCGACAAACTAAGACTTACTGATTTAAACCTCTTATTGTTAATTATGTATATTCTTTAAGGAACACTTGTCAGCATAAAACTGTCATTGCTTTGTCGATTTTTTCTAAAAACGATTAATTGGTTTTTGTTTTTGACGGTTTTGCTACCACTAATCAGAACTATCAACATTACTAGATTTATTTCTTTTCAAAATGAGTGATACATTAACTTTTTGATCAACGAGGCAGATAAAACGTCATTCTTTTTGAAGCTTTTACTGGATAAGTACATTTTATTAAATGATAGCGTTTACCTGAAAAACATTTTAGAAGTATTGCTTCTACTGAATGATAATTTTTACGTGAAGAGTTTCACTTAAATGAAGCGTTTTCCGGGCAACCGAAAGTGACAAAAAGTTGTTTTTTTGAAAAAGTACACCTGAAACCAAACTTAAACCCAAATATTTAAAACCTTTTTAAATTATATCCCCACAAATTTTTAATGAACGTGTTTTTGAATACCATATATTATGTAGTGCTACAGGGTTGGTGTACAATTCTTTGCCATTTCTTTCTCTGCCTTGATTTTTCTCTACTCTTTGTGATTTTCAGTTTTTTTAAATGGCCGCCAACTTTGTTCATCCATGTTGACCTTGGGCTCTCTTTTATTCTGGGTCCCCCTAATTTGCTTTCGACATTTTCACCACATGACGTAACCATTCCATTTTCTTAACCATTATGTCCAGCTCGGCATATATCTCTTGATTTGACAGGCTCTCCCACGTATTTTCTTTTTTCTTTCCTCAGAGAATTTTTCTTAAAACTTTTCTCTCTTACACTCCGTATTTCTTTACAGGTTTCTTTTGTCAAAGTCTATACTTTACTCCCGTATAACGCTATCGGTCTTATTATAGTTTTATAGGTTCGCATCTTTTTCAACTCTTTTTCTATTATATACTATGTTGTTTCTCTTTCTAATCCTACCGCTCATCTCAAATATTTCTCTTGAGTTTTCCCCAACTCTTCCCAGATCTCTGCTCCGTACATCATCACGTTTTTTACCAATTTATCAAACAGCCACTTTCATATGTTCTTATGTTCTTCCAAAATATCCTTACTTCCATTCTCCATGCTTGTCCAATGATTTTATTTCTTTTTTGTCCTAATTTTTTTATCTGCTTTGTATCCTTAATGTCATACCTGAGGTTGTATCCTAGGTACTTAAATCACCACCATTTCACTTTAAGTCCTCTACCTTTTTTTCTTAAATTTCATAATTTTTGTTTTTCTCACATTAACGTCCTGTTTTTTTTTCTTCCAGAATTTCATTGTTGCTTTGCATACGCCAATAATAGTATGACTTTCCTCCTTATCTTTATTCCTTTTGTCTGGTATTTTTGGATCTCCTCTTCCATATCCCTTATGTATAATGAGAAAAGCGTTAACCTTAATGGACATTCCTCTTATCCAAAATTCAGTTTCTAACCTCCCTCCCTATCTTTACCTTACACTTTGTTTCTATGTATATCTACCAATTGCTCCTATTATACCTTTCCCAATTTTATCATTGTTTCCTAATGTCGGTGAATATAGCACACATTTTCCCCCCGTTTCTTTTGTAATGTTTCATTTACAATATGTTTTATCTATTGTTTCCCTCTACTTCCTAAATCCCATTTGCTTTTTCTGGTAGTGCGTTCCTCACCTATAGTTCTTTTGCTCCGAGTATATTTTATATGCCACGTTTACTACACCTCCCCCTCTAATTTTTTACTTTTTTTTTCGGAAAACTTCTTTTTTCACGTTTTTTCGAAAACTCTTCTTATCCTTTCTCTCATATTTTTTCCTAAAATTTTGCATTGTTCTCTTTGTGTCAAATCTGTGCCTTTTTTTCGACATTTTGTATTGCCTTTTTATTTTTCTGATTATCTTTTCGTCTCGTATGTTTGTTTTCCCTCTCCCTTCCTTTTTCACTTTTAGCTTTTCGTATTTTTTTTCTAAAAACTTTTTTGCAATGTTTTTCCTATTTATTTAAGCCGATACTACATTTTTTCCTTTTTCATCCTCTTCTTTCTTTGTTAATAAACTCACAAGCTGGTTTTCATTTCTCATTTATTCTATCTTCTTTCGATTAGCTCTGTGAATTTTTCTTTTGCATGGTTGCTTAAAATTCGCCCTCCCTCTATATCCCCGCCCTCCTGTTTTTTTAAAAATTTTTCTTTACATCTTTTTATTTGCCTTTTCTCCATCTTACGTTCTCCGTTAAACTACTGTGTCTTTCTCCCTAATCTTTTCCTATACCTTCTCTTTTCAACGGTATTCTCCATTTTCTTCAATATTCTCTAAACCACTCTCTTCTACCTCTTCTGATATTTCATGCTCCTTCTCTATTTTTTGTTTAGTCTTTCTATTAGTAATACTCTTCTTCTACCTATAAACGTGTATTTTTCTTTTTCTCTACCTCCATGTTTCTATTTATTATGGCCCATCCTTTTCTTCGCATAAATCTAACAGTTTTCGGTCTTGCCCCATTTGTTTTTTTGACTATAGATCTCTCCCCCCTCACCTTCCCTTTTACTATAATCTTACTATCCTCCCCAATTCTTGCGTTAAAATTTCCTCTTATAATCAGTTTACCCTCTTTTCCTCTCTTTTGTGCTCTTTATAGTTTTTCTCTTGTGTCCTTCATTTCTCTCCCATATTCTTACTATTTCATACTTTTTAATCTCTGTTATTGATCTTTCTTTTGCCATTCCTTTAGGATTATTTTTGCCATATATTCCAATCCTTTCTCTTCATCCATGTTTCTACTAGCTCTACAATTTTAAAACTTTTAATATACTTCCAGAAATCTTCACCTTTATTTTGTAATCCTGCTATGGTCTATAAAAGTATTTCCGTTCCCTCCTTCTTATCTCTGTCTAATTATTTTGGTACTTTATCCCTCTATCCATTATTTTTTTCTTTGATACACATCTTCATATATCCTATTTTTACCCTATTCCTATATAGTTTTTCATATTCCAATTTTGATTCTTTTGTTTATATAAGACATATTACTGCTTCTGAGAGAACTCACTCCTATCAATTTCATACGCCCCACATATCACAACTAAACATGTTTGAATACCAAACCCCTATTTGCGATACATCATTAAAAAGCTTACAAAAAATGCTATCCAATAGTGTAAATAATATATATCGCGTCGGTAAAGTGCGGTTTTTCGTAAGGTGCTGTTTGGGTGCTCTTGGAGGTCGAGTTTTAGATCTAGTTGAGTCTTAATTATTCTTTCTTCTGACTGAAGTTTTATGGATGTTGGATCTATAACAAATCAGTTGTGATAACCGTCGCTTTTCTTAACCCAGGTATGCCTAATGTACTTATGTAGTACGGCTCAAACAAGTCTCAGCCTGTGCAGTGCCGACTGGCTGCAACTTGTTCAGATGCATGAATCCATTCAGTACATACCAGACAACGCAAGTGTCAACATTCAATTGACTTTTCAAATCTCGTTTGTGTCTTGTTCCGCTTCAAAGTTAGCCAACAAATAGAAATGGACGATCATAACATCCGCTTCGAGAGGTAAGTTGATTGCAAATAAATAAAAAACTATAAAAATTTCGTTCAATGGAAAGCATAACAACAAATAATCATGTTAACAGTAGGCATTCATATATTCAAGTTATTTTGAGAAATTGTGGTAATTTTTGGGGTGAAAGAGGTGTACTAAATATAGTACATTAGGAAAATATGTGTCTACAAATATCATTCAATTACAGGGGTTCTCGCTTCATGAAGCTCTTGCAATGTTAGAGGACAATGAAGAAAATGTTGGCAGTGTCGACAAAATCACGATATTTCCTCCTGACAATGCAACAGATGAAGTAACAGATGAAGATTCTGGAGGTGAAGATGATCTCACCATTGATAATCTACCGGCAAACCAACTGAATGCTCCTGCAGAAATTGTCTTTGAAGCCGATGACCACGACAGCGATTTTTCATCGGATGACAATTTACCCTTATCCCAACTGCGAACAAACGTGCCGATAAATAAACAGAAACAAACAAAACCACCTGCGAAAAAAAGAAGGATTACGATTGGGTTGCGGAAGATTTGGCTCCGATTACAACAACCTTTGATAATAATTTTAACGTACCTAATTTAGAGAGTCCTTTGGAAATGTTTTCAAAGTTTTTGATGAGGAAGTAATAGACACCATTCTATACTGCAGCAATCAATACGCCCAACAAAAAGAACCGGAGACCAAACATAGAAAGACATGAAGTCAAGGCTTTCATTGGAGTTCTGATCCTTAGTGGATATGTGCAAGTGCCAAGGCGACGGATTTACTGGGAACGCGACAGAGATGGTCACAATGACATGGTTTCGGAAGCTATTTCAAGAGACAGATTTGACTATTTGTTCTCGAATCTTCATGTTTGTGACAATCAGGAGCTGGAGCCACGAGACAAGTTCACAAAAGTGCGGCCGATTTTCACACTGTTGAATAAAAATTCATGGAGCATTCGCCTCCAGAGGAAATGCACTCAATCGATGAAGCTATGGTCCCATACTATGGACGTCATGGGTGCAAGCAGTATATTCATGGAAAACCTATACCATATGGCTACAAGTTGTGGGTTGGGACTACCAGGTTGGGTTATGTGAACTGGTTTGAACCATATCAGGGAGCTTCAACAAACATTAGTGAAACTTATAAAGATTTTGGAGTTGGTGCAGGAGTAGTCTTGGAGTACGCTCAAGCTCTGCGCAAAAATGGCCAGACATGAAGTTTCATCTTTTCTTCGATAATTTCTTCACTTCAATTCCCTGATAGAAGAGTTGACAGCACTGAATTTTTACGCTACCGGTACGGTGAGAGAAAATCGATTGAGGGGAGTCTCGCTGGTGAGTTCAAAGGATATGAAAAAAATAGTCGAGGGAGTTACGATTACGCGAAAATCAGTGATCAGAATTTCATTGCAGTAAAGTGGCACGATAATAGTGTTGTTTGTCTCTGTTCGAACTTCGCGGGAGTTACACCAATCCACATGGTCAAACGTTATTCACAGAAGGAGAAAAAGAATATCCAGGTGGAGCAGCCTCATCTCATCCACATGTACAATGCCAATATGGGAGGGGTCGATCGATCTGATCAAAATATCAGTTTGTATCGAATTTCTATTCGGGGAAAAATGGTATATTCCATTACTGATGCACTCCATTGATATGGCAATCCAGAATGCTTGGCATTTACATCGCCGAAGTGGAGGAGATTTGGACCAGTTGAATTTCAGAAGGAGAATTGCTTGTGCATTACTTGTTCAGAATAAAAAGACCGTCTTATCAAAAGGACATGCAAGTAGCTCCCGAGACAACGATCTACGTTACGACCATCTGGACCACCTTGTCATTCCTCAAGAAAAAACAAACTCGATGTGGTCATTGTCACCAAAGAACCACTACAAGATGTTTAAAGTGCAATATCGGGGTGCATGTTAAGTGTTTTGTGCAGTTTCACACCAAAAATAAATGTTATATTACAAGTGTCGATGTGCCTAATGTACTACATGTAGTACGGCTGAAATTTTGCCTATTTTGGAAAAAATCCAATTTTTGAGTTTCCATAATTTTGTTATCATTAATAAAATGCAACTTCATTAAATTATTATTTTTAATTTTCAACTTAACCTATAGGCATATGTGGGTTAAGGAGTATCTGGTGATGCCTATTGTTATACGCTGATTTTTCAGTGTGTTCCAGGTGACAGTTTTCCTCAGCCTAGTTCTCGTAAATTTTTAGTGATTTAGTTAGTTTCAAAATAGTTCATATATGCGGTCTGTGAGTATGTAGTTGGTCAACTCTCGAATTCCGGGGCTCTCGATCTATCTTTTGATCTCGATTAGAGGTTTGTGTTTTAATTATTTTTCTTATTTGAAAAAAATAAAAAAAAAAATTTTTTCAATACCAAAACCGGTGCCGGTACTGTTGTTACTGAGACTGTTAGGTTTTACCTTCGTTTTGAGATAGACGTTATAGTTTTTGTGTATGTTACCTTCGTCTTGGAATTAACTTATTTTCTTGTATCTGAAAATGGCGCTTATAATTTTGTTTTCTGTACATTAATTATGTTTGCTTATTAAAGATTTTTTTAAATCTACTCGAGGTTAACAATGTTATTTTTATTTTGGTCTTTAATTTTTTTGTTTATTCATTTGTTCGTCTTTTTGAGAATTGTTATTTTTGTTACCTACGTTTTTTCTAACTCTGTTTTTTTCCCGCGCAGTAATAAATTTGACGTACTGCGTTTCAAGTTTTTTCGAGTTAATCTATTTTACTAGCAAAACTTGTAGATGTCAAAATCAAAAGATACGTGTTGAGTTTCAGTAAGTCTTCACTTGTTGCCTTTTAGTCTTAGGGCACATTTAGTACTGGAAGTATTACAACTTTTGTTTTGATAGGGTAGATACCCTAAATATCGCGGGTCAAACTTCTTTATATATTGTAAAATATTGTAACTTTCGTGGGATATTTTGGGTAATGACCCTTTTTGCCTAAATTTGGGGGACTTCTCAAAAAATTTCTAATACAGTCTCCTATTGGTTGACTTGTAATTAAAAAAGAAAAATAAGTACGACGACCCATTTTGACGACAAGCATTGAAATAATTATTTAAGCACATGTCCTTCTCAGGGCATTCTTAAAAATTTTATTGATAATAATTTTTTTTGATTTGGCAAAGTTTGTTCCGCTGAAGATTTCGTGTGTCAGCTTTTAAAAAGCCGGATGTTACCGGATAGCAGATATTTATTAAATTAAAGTAAGCTTCGTTATAAATTAACAAAAGCTTTGAATTGCTTTATTTAACTGTGTAAAAATTATTTGATGCAATGCCAGTGTGTTCATTAACCTTTTGACAACAAACGTACAATTTAATACGATCAACTTATAGTAAGAAAAACGTTTATTTTGATGTTGTTTAATTTAAGGTAAAGATTACATTAGCGCAATTTTAAGAGGCAGCCTTTTTCATTCATTAGTTACTTATATTTTATAAAAAGTAATAAATGAAAGCTAAGCAGCATATAAAAATTATTCACAACATCGCACACGGACAATACTTACATTTAAATTAAAAAGCATTATAAGAAGAAAAAATTGAAATAAAATTTTTCAGGAAACGAACCGGTCTTTTCTCAATCTATACATCTTTTAATGTTAACTTTTAAAAAGGTAATTTGTATGATCAGCATCTTTTCTACAATACTCGAGAAAACCAATTTTTGTTTGAAGTTAGATTCAGCGAAAACTCAACGACCCTCACTTGAAATACGTCAAAAAATTTTTATTACCGTTAAGTGGTAAAAAAATCTGTAATCAGTGCGCGATTGCACATTTAATTATTTTAATAACGTTTTCTTTTGACGACCGTTGTTTTCTTTTCGAATTGAATTTGCACTCGAATTACGTGACAATGTAACTGTTACTCATTACAGGCAAATGACCAGTAATCTTTAATACCAGCAACGTGTAATGGGAAAACATTCCTGATTTTATTGCGAGAGGTATTGAAATTTAAAGTGCTTTTGTATATAACCCCCCCTATGAAAAGCTTTTACATGCAAGACTGTGGAAATCAATAATTTCTTGATTACGATTTCTAAAGCTGTATTGTATTTTCTAAATCAAATTTACGACTTCGTATTCATTAATTGGGTATATCAGGTTTTGATGGTTTTTAAACACATAATCATAAAAAGGACTTCACACGGTATAACACCCCCTACTTCTTTAACTACGTATAAAGAAAAATTAAATCATTCCATTCAGCAAAGTAATTTGCAAATTATTTTTACGGGCTTATACATTGTTTCCTGACAACAATTTGCTCCACCACTGTCTGTGCTCTTCCTGGGGGTCTACCACCGACTTCGGTGAGTTTTGTCACCGGGTGAGAAAAGTCACGTAAAATTTCTCACTCATTTTTAGAAAAGGCTACTATTGACACCGCGTGAGATGTCAAAACTCACGGTGAGTTTTGTCACGAGTTAGATGTGGCAACATTGTACTTTTGTGCTAGTTGGTTAGCAACAGTGTTATGAAAACGTTAGTTGGTTTTAAATTCAAGCTGTCGCTTTAAAAGTAAAATAAAAATGAAAATTACTAAAGAACAAAAAGCCATTCTGATAGAATTCTTGCATAATCACTTGGAATTAATTTCGTGGAAATTTTCTAGTACTTTTACAAGAAAAGACGGCAAAACCTTATGGTAAAATGTTTCCGAAACTTTAAATAACACTATAAGGTCACAAAAGGATTGGAGAGCGTGGAGAAAGGTAATTTTGTCTTTGCTACCCCGTTTGAAAGATATTTGTTGCTAATATTATGTATTTATGGAGTCAGGCAAAAGAACGTTATCCCAGTCAACAAACTTAACTATAAATTTGTTTTCAAAAATTCGATTTTGTCAAAAAGTAATCTAATTTTGTCAGTATGTATACCTAAGCATTATTTTTATTAGTTTAAGCCACTGATCCTATTCATTCAACAATATAGGATATATTACTAAGAATATGGACAAAAGAGATTATAAAAAAGTATAAAGAAAATGGAAGAGGAAACGGAAAAAAAAACAGGAGATGTAAATGAAGATTTAGAAAGGATAAAAAAAAATGGATTGGCAGCAGAAAAGAGAAAATATAGAATAAGAAAAAACAGGGAATGGCAAGGAATGGTGGAAGACAGAGTGTGAGAAGGTAAAAAGAAATATGAGAAAAGGAAGAAGGAAATGGAAAAAAAGGGAAGATAGAGATAGAGGAATATAAAAAGGATAAAAAACAAAATAAAGAAAAATGTAAAAAAGAAAAGAAGAATATAAGGAACAGTTAGAGAAAAGGATAGAAGAAATAAAAAATGAAGGACAAGCATGGGAATTTATAAACAAAAGTAGAACGCAAAAAAAAGGACGGAAGTAAAGATAGATGCAGAAAAATGGGAAAATCACTGTATTAATCTGCTAGGAGGTAAAGAAGAAAAAGTAATAGACAAAGGAGAGAGAAGGAAGAAAGCAAGAAACAGAGAATGGGAGATAACTAAAAAAGAAATAGATAGAGCAATACAGAAAATGAAGAAAGGAAAGACAGAAGGGACACAAGGAGAACTATGGAAAATTATGAAGGAAATAGGGATAAATGTAGAAATTAAGGAGGCAATTGAGGAAATATATGAAGAAACAAAATGTAGAACAAGGGTAAGCAGAAAGTTGGGACGAGAATTTTGGACAAGCCAATTAAGCCCCAGTCTGTTCTCAATATACATAAGAGATTTAGAGGAAGAACTAGAGAAGCATCAGATAGGAGGAGTAGTAATAGGAAGAAAAAAGGTATGGGTGCTGGCGTACGCAGATGATATAGTGGCAGTAGCGAAGAATGGAAAAGAAATGGGAAGGGTGATTAAGGCTGTAAAAAGTTACTTAGAGAGAATGAAGTTACAAGCAAATGTTGAAAAAACAAAAATAATTGAATTTAAAAAGAGAAAGGGAAGGCGGAAAGAAGAGAAATGGTGGTGGCGAGAGAAAGAAATAGAGAAAGTTGACAATTACAGGTACCTAGGTTATAACATTAGGTATGATAATAAAGATGAAGACCATATAAGAGAACTCGGACAGAAAGGAAACAAAATAGTAAGACAAGTTTGGGGATAGGTGAAAGGACATTTGGGAAGGATTTAGAGAAAAGACGATGGATTTTCGACAAAATAGTTAAAAGTGTGATGTTATATGGAGCAGAGATTTGGGGATGGAAGGAATGGAAAATAGAAAAGACACAGGAGAAATATTGGAAGTGGACGTTAGGGCTGGATAAGGAGACACCTGGTTATATAGTGGAAGAAGAAATGAAATTAGAAAAATACGGATAGAAACTGGAAAGAGCGCGTTGAGATTCGAAGAAAGGATGGAAAACAGGAAGAACAATGAACTTTTATATGAATGTTGGAAAGAAGTAGAGGCACAGAAAATTAGTTACGGGGAAGAGGAAAAAATTATGAAAGGTGTGGATATGCGAGAGAGGAGATAAGAAGTTTGAGACAGGAAGAAAGTATATGGAAAAGGAAATAACAACGACAGATATAGACACGCAAATGCAAGAAAGAAGAGCAAGAATAAAAGAAAGAAAAATACAACGAGAAATATGGACAATTAATAACGGAAAAGTGCCAAATATATAATGGAGGGAAATCGCTAAAAGAAAAAATGATAGCAAGGTTTAGAACAGGAAATGAAGAAAGGGAGAATAAATACTGGTTGGAGGATGAAGAGAGGATATGTAGATTGTGTGGGGATGGATGGAAAGCATAATGCACATGAAAGAAGGATGTAGTGAATTAAGAGAAGAGGAAACGAAGTGGTGGGTGCTATTGGGTGAAAAAGGAGAGGAGGGGGTACAATGGACGAAGGAAGTGATGGAGAGAAGAAAAGGATAGAAGAAAGGAAAAGAAAGATAAACAGATAGAGATAAAGGGAAGAGAAAGAAGATTTTGTTAAGGGAAAGAAGATGAAAGAGGTTTAGAAAAGAAGAGGCAGGAATGTTAATTTTGTTAAGTAATAATATTTTTAGTTTGGTAATTAGAAAATGTATGGTTTTAGGTTTATATTTATATAGAAAACCAAATTCTTTTGTTAAACGAAAAAATTCATTCATTCATACTAAGAAATGCCAACAGTTAACTGTAACGACTGAGAGTGTTAAAGTGCATATCGTTATCAGAGCAATAACTTTAAATGCTTGAAACACACGTGTTTTGATAAAGCCAAGTATTTTTTTGTATAATAGCACACACACAAAGAAAGAACACCTATTGCAGCAATTTTCTCTTATTATAAGCTCATCAGAGGTGTATACTTGAGCGCGGTATACAACTGTACGTGTCCATGTTACACGAGATGTCGTTAGACACACATTTTACTTATAGGATATATTAATTAATATAACAAACACTTTAAAATAATCTTTTATTTGAATTCAACAGACATGGCAAGATTTACGTGCCCAAACCAAAAAAGCCGCTGTGAATAAGCAGGAAGCAAATAAAATTGGTGGTGGGGTAGACAATTTTAAATCTTTGACCAAGGTTGAAGAAAATATTGCAGAAATATTGTTTAAACACATAAATTAAAAACAGACAAAATTATTTGTTATTAGTTATTTGAGTATGAATAGACAAATCATAAACTGATTGTCTCGCAATTTCTGCAAGGGGTCCCCGAGTCTCACAAGACAAGAATGTCGTTCTTCTTCATCTTCTAAATCGTGAATTAAATTCAAAATCATTAGATCATCCATTGTTTGCACAACTTCTTCTTAGTTTTTACAAAATTAACGAGTTTTATAAAGCACAAGTCGTTGCAATTGCGAATATCTTAAAAGGTTAAAACCATTAAACTCAGTAATCTTCTATCTACTGTTTGCAGGCGTTCGTTTTTTTGCGCAAAGCCGTATGCAACTTATTACAGTTTATTGAGTGAACTAAGATAACTAATTGTAAAGGTCCGACGAGGACACAAAAAAAAAGTATTCATTTTTAATTTTGTTTGATATTTGATAAAGTGAACCGAAAATATGAAATATGAAAACTGTTTTAAATTGATTATGTTCCTTTTCCAATTCCTAAAACTAATCCATCTAATTTTGAAACTTTATTTTTCAAACTTGGTTCCATTTTCTGGACGGTTGTATCAGAACCGTAAGACACTGGTGCACTGGAGGAGTATGATCCGGTGCGGTTTACGCGAGACGGTTAATGCAGTTTATGTAACATAATTGGCTACATGGATGAGAAGCTGATAGACCAGCAGGATTAAACTGGCCTGGCTTAGTCGGACCCTAAATAAGATTACGGGCCCAGTGCCTCAACTGCGCGAAACGATTTCCTCGGAGCCTTAAAATGGAGCTCGGAGTTTATAACTGCAGACTTTTAGGATGGCTTCCTCCCTGACAACAACAATAATAATCTTGTGAAGGATGGACTCTTTGTTTCCGCGGTAACGGTGGTAGCCCTTGAGATACCGGACTCCACTCGACGACTCAATGATGTAATTGGTCTGAAGAATTGGGACCTGGATTTAGGGTTTTAATAGATTGAATTTAGCTGGGACCTTATGTTGGGGTTCGTGAATCTTCAATCATTCGCGTCTCCTTATAAATAACACGAAATCAGGTATATTATGGTATTACTTAAATTATTAAGCGCTGTAGCCTTAGTAGCACCGATACCCGTTCTACCTGAGGTGCATCGGAGAGACCTTGCATGTGTTCTGTTGAGCACTTTAATTGTATTGCTTTAGGCCTTAACGTACCTCAAATTCCCTGATTCCGAGACTTGGTTTGATAATAATTAAGTTGGCTAGCTGAGCCAATCTCAGTAGAGTTAAAACTAAATGCATATTGGTCGCTGGCGTATCGTTATACAATCGACATTCTCATTAGGAAACATAGCGTCTGCAACAGATACAGATAGAGTGAGATCTAGACTACGACAGCTAGAAAATTTTCGTCTCTTTTCTGGTTGCTGATGCTCACGAGCATGTCAATCTACAGCTACCAACCTAGACAATGATGGGGATATTTAAAAGACGGCAATCCATTGAGGTTAAAACATAACTAAACAAGTCCTCCCAAATTATTACTGAACTGACTTGCTGCTAGGAAAACCTAGAGCTCTTTTACGGCTCATCGATGTGCAGTCTATTATAGAAGTTATTCCATAAGACTAATTATATGGTTGTAGGATGTCGTCTATGCGTGAGGTGCTCTATCTTAGGTGGGGCTTTGCGCAACTGGGCCCCGTTCTCCATAGTTGAGGAAACGGTTTCTTGCAGTTGATGCATTGTGGGGTCCTTGAGTTTCAAACTAACGAAGTTAGCTAGAGTTAGGAAAGGTGGCCGCCTGCTGACCGACCGTGTTGTCGACAATCAAATATGGGTCGGTATACTACCTGCTGCTCCTTTTGACCAGAGCTCAGTCAGACTGCTCATAACGTTAGAGTTTGACCAGGTGACAGCCTGTATGTAGAGCCCTTCACGGTCCAATATATAGACGCAAACACCGCAGGAGCATTTGAAAGTCTGTCTAAAGCTAATAGAGTAGTAAACTTGGTTTTAAAGTAGTTAGAAAAAAGAACCCAATAATGTCAAAAATTTAAGCAATAGTTGCAAAAATTACTCCTTGCTTTCTAGTAACGGTCTTTAATCCTATGTCAATTTTTAGTAGATCAGTTCTGTTTTCTATTTTTTTATCAAGGAATTGAAAGCAAAAACTTTCTCTTTTTACCAATAAAGTTTTGCTTTTGTAACTATCTTAAGATCATTTCAAATACAAAACTTTTTGTAGCTTCCATGACTAGCCCACAGCATAGTAATCCCTTTTTGCTAGTAGAAACTGCCATTAATGTAACATTTTTTTTTGCTTCTCGTTCTTTCAACTCTTCAGCTTGGTCCATGATTTCTAAAATTTTAAAAATTAAAAGTTGAGACAAATCAAAATTGAAACATACACTTTAGATCCAATTCATTGTGCTTAAGAGAGCACATTAAGCCTTTGGTCCTGGTTACCATACTAACACCTTTGGTAACCGTTAAAAGTATATCACAACCACTTCCACCTTGTTTACCAAACTTGAAAATGTAATGCCAAACTGCCTTAGTATATGGAGGCGATGCTTCAACAAAAGAGCGATAAAGCTGTAAAGCTGCCCAACCCGAATGTTAACGATTTTTGAAGAATGCAGGCTTGCTTACGTGATCGTGTGCAATGCAAACTCAAAAATGGAAATGTTAACGAAGAAATTCAATTGTTACCTTTGACGGACGCTATTTCTACCATTGACAGAGAGATATTTAGAAATTTGAAGTCAAAGCATCCTGATCCTGCAATCCTTCTAGATATTGAACCGGACTTTGACAACTACAGTAGTTCTAGTAATTTTGTTCTAACATGGAGATCCTGTAAATCAATTTGATGGCCCTAGATTTCAACATCTAAAAACCAAAGTTCAAAGTCTTGGGCGTTTTAGTCAAAGTAATCAATTTGGTGTGTGGAGGTGTGATCCGTGCATTGTGCCAATCTTATATGCAGGTAATGTTTTTGTTCTTTGAAAGGAGAACAGAGGAATCACTCAAATTATTATGTAGTAAGTTAAGGAAGGTTTTGATACACCGAGAGAATGTGCATCCATAGTTCACTGCACTAGAACTTCTAAGCTAATTTAAACCAAAGATCTTTTAAGGTTGTTTTAAAAATTGACTTTTCTAATGCTTTAAACACTATAGATTGACAGTATTTAAAAAAAACTATACGCACTTTTAGAAATGGATGATCAACAAAGCGACCCTGGAGGACCTTTTACCTATAAACGGCCGGTTGGTCTCTAAACAATTTTTTTTTTGTTTCATGATAACAAATTATAATTTGTCAAAAACTATATAATAAAAAAGACATCCAAATTTTTTGTTTAAAAAACTGTCCCATCCGGTTTTTAAGATGTGGAGTGACAATAAAATTAACACAAATCCAGCAATTCTCATGTAATTCCCATTGAGCTTATCGGACACCAGTGTCTCAAATTGTTTTATGTTCAAGGCACTTCTTTTAACTATCTCACCATTGTAGTGTCTTCTACATGCATTTTTATCATATCCAAAAAAATAGGTTGAAAGTAACCCAATCAAGTGCAAAAATTTTTTTGTGAAAGTTCTTTTACTTTTTAATGAGGTAGTATATATTTTACACTTTTGGCAGCTCCAATAATAGGATCAGCAACTGCAATAGTTTTTTGAATTTAAGTGTTTAATTTCTAAACTAAACTCTTATAGAGTACAGAATCTTATCGAAAGATTGCAAAATATTCTGATACTAAAACATTCCCCCTATCCTCTATTTCAAATTTAAAGTTCTTTCTTTCATCCTTTTTATTCTTAGATTGCTTGTCTACCCAAACTTATAGAAGAACGGGTATAAAAGAAAGTTTTGATGTGCTTTTCTTCTATCTGTTCTTTCTACTTTTTGGATTGGTATCTTCTGTTCAGTTTCCTTACCTCACCAGAGTCGACCTTTCCATGTAGTTAGAGTTCAGTAGGAATCTAACTGATTCCATTTTAACGAGAACTGGGATTGGGTCAATATAAGAAGAATAGTCGACAGCATCAAATGTTCTTCTGATATCTGGCCTCACAAAATCCACAATCAGGAGCTTGGCTAAACGTTATTTTATGTAAAAAGTTGGGCACTCTCTTAGAATTTCAACCTGCAGTAGCCCTTTAATTGAGAATGAATTTGTGTGAACTTTGTCAACGCCATTGTTGAGGACAACTAAAGAAATATGGTATTCAAGGATTGTCTTGTTTGAATAACACTCCTCATCAAACAATTAATCGGATTAATTAGTAAGCTTTAGGATCACCAATAATCTTTCCTAAATCAAAACCCAATGGTTTGACGACAAAAGACCCAATGGAAATTTTTTAACCCCATGCCCAAAAAACCTAAATCTTATTTGGGATTCTATATGTAGTGAACCTCTTGCATTTCCTCATCGACATTCAAATCAAAAAATTGTCAGATTGAAATCAATCTTTAGTGTCATGGTGAATTGATGAACGACGCCTTTGAGGCCGCAGAGTTGGTTGGAAGGTATACGCCGACTCTGATTTGAAATATATTTTATTTACGTTATGTTATGTACATATTTACACTAGTTATATTTACATTGATGAGCGCGACTGCTGATGCATATACGAGTGCGTGACTGAGTTACTACGTGTGTACGCTTCGTAGTACTTCTGAATTGTCTATACCGTCTATATACACTGAACTTTTTTTGTTTATATGCGGTTTGTAGGTTATTTAATGTAGTTAGCTTAGGGTCAGCTTAATTTCTTTCTTGGTTTTCCAGCATTGCGATTGACGAAATGCTGACAATGTTTGTTTACATTCCTCATTTTTCAGAAATACATTTCCTTATGTGTAAATTACGCGAATATTGTCGGGTTGAATTGGCAACCCCCCAAACCCATTATCAAGAGATAAACAATCAAGGCTACTTTCTTTGTTGCTATTTTGGTTAAGACATTTGGAAGTTGAAGTAGGATTTCACAATAAATTAATAACATCTCTTCTACCAGACTATAATTAAACTTTAATTGTATTTAATATTTATGGTTTGTCAGTTGAATATAAATAACGTTTCATTTATGCGCACTAAATGTTACAAATGCGAATAATAATTATAGTTAATCCAAGGTTTGTCTAAGAAAACGTCTCAGGTTGTTAGAGACGATTATTGTGTTATTTATATTTAGTTGTTATTATGTTTCCCTTTTACTGTTCGTTTTAGTTAAAGCACATAATTGTATACAAGGTGCGCTTACAACTTCAACATTTCCATTCGTACGTTTTGCATTTAATATTCTGTCGATTGTTCCTTAATACCTAAAGACGCCTTAGGTGCGCTTTAAAGGATTAATGTTTACGTGAAATTCATATAAAGTATTCTCTACTTGAAAAGCTGATAAATATCATAAGGAATTATGGGAGTAAATTATTGTGTAGCGATATACATTTGTAACAAAAAGCAATTTCAGTAATTTTCTGCAACATAAGCAACAAGATTAAGGTTATTACCGAAAGCACTATTGCTAAGATAAAAATTTAGTCGTTTCTTATTTATTTCTCAATTAAGAACCATCTTCTTTATATGCAGAACGGGTAATTTATGATGTTTTTGTGGTTTAGAGGTATTTTAATAATTATTTAAACATTAAACAATGAGATAAGAAAGATTTGTCTTGGGAAAATAACAAAACCTTTCCGTTCTATTTCTACCCACTCCCCACTACCTAACATAATTAAATACATAAATAATTATTTTTTCTTCTTCCGTTCTTCTTTGTTAACGCTCTTCTCTTTCTCTATAATTTTTATGCCGAACATTTGTTCTTTAATTTTTGACATTTTTTTTTTATTATGAGGTCCAAGTTCTTCTACCCCTCCAAGCGTAATCTTTCCATTCTCCTACAAATATTAATTTTGTTTTTCTCCCTCATTCTTTACTTTGACACTCTATCTGTCACTGTCTCTCCATATCTCAATGTTATATTGTTGTTTCCTTTATTTTGCACTTTTTTCCCAAACATGAGTGTCTTTATCTCTGTGAATTATTTTCATTCTCCTCGTTTATAATACAACTTTTTGTAGCTCAGGCCTTATTTTACCTTTCTCTACCTCTTTCAAATATTTTGTTAAGATTTCATTCCCTCCATTAATTTTTTCCTATGCTTCTACCTTATTTTCTGCTTAAACTCTCATTTTTTCTAATTTTATCTGCTCCTCTTGGCGTATCTTTAGCTAAACATTTCCAGTACTTTTTCTATACTTACTCTATCTGATCAAATTTCTTCCATCCCCATATGTTACAAACAAAGAGTTTTTTTGAAGATATTTAGGTGCTTAGGTATATTATTCTTTCTTAATGAAGGACGGTACGTGATAAATTGTGCTGAGTAGTGTCTATACTTAAAGGCACTGGAAAAATGTAATCAACACGTGTGTGTAATAAAAAGTTCTGCGAATAACAATGAAACGTTTTATTTTTGAATAGTGTATATTGTGTAGCAAACGGTGACAGATGAAAAACAATTTTGAAAAACAGATTGACTACAAATAAAGGTAGAAAAAAAAACGATTAGAAAATCGGAAAGAAAATTGAACAACAAAATAAGACGGTCATGAATAATAATTAATAAAATTAATAAGAATCTGAATTGAAAATGGTAACGAGATGGTCGCGAATAAGAATAAAATAGAATAAAAGTTGAAAGTAAAGTAGAAACGATGTAAAATAAAAACGTGAACAATTAAGTATACATGAAACATAAAGTAAGTGATTAAAATAGTTCAACTAAATCAACGTGTTGAAATCAGCATCCACCAAATTTTCCACCGTCAACAAGGCTCCAAAAAAAATGAAGAAAGGTAAGTTCTTTCTGAAATTTGATTTGTAAAATCAAAAGACTGCGTGCTAAAAATGCGTTTTTCTTGATCATTATTTTTGCGTCCAAAGCCTAATTTAAATTTATATATTAATTAAATTAATTAAATATATTCTCGTTCTTTTAACATTCTTTTTTATTTTTAAGATACTTATTTTTTATTTCGTATTTTTCACTATTCCTTTCTTTATTTCTATTGCTTCTTCTACTTTCTCCTCTACTTCCTTCTTATTTTTCAACATATGCTCTGCCATTCTTCCTTCGCAAATCTCTACCCCTTTAATCACTACATTTGTCTTTCTTTTTCTCTATCATGTTTTTTATTTTTCTTTCTAAGTTTTTTATTCTTTCTTTTAAATTCTTAAATTTCTCTTCCCATTTTCCACTAATTCTATTTATTTCCTCCTTTATCTCTTTTATTTCTTCATTTGTTTTTTCATGTACTGATTTTATTTCTTGTAACACCTCTTTGCACAACCCCATTAATCCTCCATATTATTTTTTTCACTTCCCTACTCGTAAACATTTTCTCTATTTTTCTCCTTCTCCCTTTTCGGAGATCTGACCACATTTTTAGTATTTCTAAAATTTCATACATGTCCGCTGCTTGCATTCTTTTCCTCCTTATTTTCGACTCGTTTCTATCGGAATCCGACATCTTCTGAAGTATAATTTATAAGTAAATAATATCTTCTTTAAAAAATTGAACAAATCTTTTAAATTAATTGGAATGTTTCTTACAGGTACATACATAAATGTGCACATTTACATTAATATTACTTATCACTCGCACAATTCTTTTTAAGCGTTTATCTTCACTCACACAAATACGTAATTATCCGACTTCCGCGAGAAACACAATCTACTTAACAGCGTTCTTAAGTACGTAACTTAATTAAATAAATTCCAACATTTATTTTAATGTAAATTCTCTTCCCTTCGTAATACGTCGGTTTTAGGGAAATCGAGAGTATTATTTATGTACATAGATGGCACCACAGTGCAGTAGTAAAATATAGTGATTTTGTCTATATCATTTCTTCCTGTATTATTTAGTTAAGAATTAAACAATGATCAAATAATCACTTTTAAAATGGTAGAAAAATTTGAATAAAAATTAAAATAGGGCTTGTTTGAAAGATAATTTTATGTAGAAGAACTTTTATATAAATCAAAAAGTCGATATATTTCAAACAAAAGGAGATATTTTAAATAATATGACTTTGGGCGTCCCGTATCTTAAATTCTGAACTTCCGGTACGAACTTTGGCTTGGCAACAGCGATTTCCGTACTCAGCAAGGTCGAATTAGTAAAAATACAGTTGTTGTCAAAATGATACCCAAAATGCATCTCAACAAGAAAAATTGAGCCTTTTCTAAAAAAGTGTCCTTAGTCTATTTCATCTGTTAGTAAAATATTAGTATTAAGTACATTCACTCGACAATCTTTAAATGATTCTCACACCCTAAAATCGTAGTACCACATGCTGAAATACAATATCACTGGCAAAACTGCTAAAATAACTTAATCATATAAGAAAGTGAACACACACCACAGTCAGCCACGCAATTTCTGAGTTATACATGCAATACAAATATGCAAAAAGCCTATTAAGCCAGTTTGTTAGAACGTAGTGCTAATAACGCAAACGTCGTGGGTTTGGACCCCCCCCCCCATTGATAAAATATTATATTTTTATATACAGTGACCGGCAAAGAGTTTGCATTAAATGGGAAAAATTTTTGAAATTTAGATATCCAAAAATTTTTTGGCAAATAAATTTAGCATATCAAAGACAAAAAAAGCACTTTGACAAATGTCATGTGACCATTGTCATGGCGGTTTATTTAAAAATATCTCTTAAATATGTAAAAAGTGAGGTTAGATAACAAGATATTAAAAATGCCTAAGAAAAGTTGTTCAAAATTAGATTATACGTCTATGTGCAAATTTTCAAAAGAAAATAACGATTTTTCAAAAATATCAGTTTTCCGGCATTTTTCGGAAATATTGAAAACAAAATTTTTGCGTTTGATTTGCATAAAACACAATTTAACCAACAAATAAACTTCACAATCCAGTAATTTTTATTTATTAGTCTACCAATGGACGGCAAAGAACAAAAAACATTGTTTTTTTAGGACGGACTTTGTTGCAAACTTTTGCCGGTCACTGTACAAGGTGTCCCATTTTCGTTGTAATTGCGGGGTATTTCGCTTATTAGTGAAAGCAGAAGGATGCGGTTTTCGCAATACCGTGCCACTTCTTTATGAATCAAAAGATGCCGTAAGTAGAATTGTTGTAGCCCTCTTCGGTTTTCAGATACAATGCGATTTTAAAAAGGTAGCATTTTTAAGCACCCCTCGTAGCTCGACTATCTGTTGACTTCTCAGAAAAGTAAAAATTAGTTCTTGTTGAACTCTTTGCGTAGAATTCAGTGACGTGCCATAAATTTTTCGTAGAGGTACCGTTTTTAAGATATGACCCAAACCTGTAATTTTTTTAATGGAACACCCTGTATATATTAAATTCATTAAATTGCATTTCTTTTCTCTTTAAAACAATACATAATAGTTAATATTTTCTGTTTTTAAATTTATCAAAACTAAAGAAATAACTATTGACGTTTCAGTAAGAATTAGGTATCAGTGCCGTCATTAATTTGCAGATTTTTAATAAATTTAGTAAGAATTATGGATATTAACTACAAATTCAAGCATTAAGAGAAATCTGTAATGCTCAAGTGTTTTCTTAACACTAACGAGAATGCTAATAAAGCTTCTGAACGATACTTTAAATGATTTTATTTAAAATAGTCCAAACAATATTTTTTGGTGATAATTTTATAGATTTCCTGAAAAAAAAACAGCCAAATAAAATAATTTTTTCTAAAATTAAATCGAATTTGTTTAATTTTGGTTCATTGTCAAAACCCAAATCAAAAACCTATATAGTAAAGTCAACAAAGAAAATCAAGAAATTGCTGTTCTTGAAAATGTAACAGTAACTCCGCAAACTTCTTGCAGAAAAATTAAAGAGAATATGGGCGTTGGAATAACTCAAGCATATCGAATTTAAAAAAAATCAAATTTACTCCTTACAAGGTTAAAATTGTTCAACGTCTATACACTGGTAACGTAGAACGCAGGGTTATTTTTTGCAGTTGGTGTTTAAATCAAATTCGGCTAAACAGAAATTAGGGTTCGAAAGTTATATGGTCAGAAAAAAGCTTTTTATAATAATAATAATAATAATAATAATAATAATAATTTATTCATCCAATAAATCATACTACAATGATATAGGATAAGTCAATTAAAATAAACATTCAGAAAATTGACTGTTATACATACATTTAAGATTTAATATCGAATAACATAAATTCATTAATTGAGTAAAATGCATTTTGTAACAAAATATTTTTTAATGATTTAACAAATGTGGTGTAATTTAGAGTTTGAATACAATTTGGTAATTTATTATATACAGTGACTCCTGCGTAGTATGGGTTAAGCTCAAATAGTTTTAATTTGTGATTCTCAAATTGTAGGTTGGAACCAAATCTAGTATTATATTCATGGTATTTAGCCTGATTCTTAAAGTCTAATAAGTTTGTTTTTACAAATTTCAACATTTCTAGAATATAGATACAAGGAAACGTGAGAATTCTGTTGTTTACAAAGGTACTTCGACATGAATCTCTATGTTTTAAATTAAATAAACAACGAATAGCTCGTTTTTGTATGACAAACACACGATGAACTGTACTTGAATTACCCCAGGAGATGACTCCATATCTTAGAATAGTTTCAACGTTTGAGTAATAAAATATTTTTGAAGCGTGTCTACTTACAACGCACCTTAGTTTCCTCAAGACAAAACAATAACTCGCACATTTCTTACAAACTGAGTCGACATGAGTTTTCCATGATAAAGATGCATCTATGTTTATCCCTAGGAGTTTAAAGGTATTAGTTTGGTGGATACTATTATTATTCAGTTTAATTAACATGCTACTAATGCTATTCGATAAGTTTGGGTAAAATTCCATAGTGACTGATTTTTGGTATTTATAGAAAGATTGTTGGCACAGAAATATTCATTTGCTAAATTTATGGTTTTGACAACGTCGTGGTAGAGCAGCTTCTGATCTTTGTTATATTGAATTAAAGTTATGTCGTCAGCAAAAGCACAGCTAAAGCCAGGAATGTATTCATTGATGTCATTGCAGTACAGGAGAAATAGGAGAGGACCTAAAACGCTACCTTGTGGAATTCCTGCAGTTATATTGATCATATCGGACTCTTTTCCATTAAAGTTGACAAGTTGTTGCCGATTTTTAGGTAATTTTTATGACATTGTAGCAATTTCCTCGAATACCATACAATTGGATTTTTCTAGAAGAATTTTATGGTTTACGCAATCGAATGCTTTCGATAAATCTAGGAATATAGCCATTACCTTACTGTTTTTATCAAGCTGAGTATATACGAGATTCAGGATTTCAACTAATGCAGTAGTTGTCGATTTATTACGTCTAAAGCCATGTTGATTTGTTTGTAGTAGTTTGTTATTCTCTAAAATTGTATAATTCTTTTTACCAAAATTTTTCTATTATTTTTGAAAAGACAGATAATATTGAAATAGGTCGATAGTTTGATAAATCACTGATGACACCTTTTTTATAGATTGGAATCACTTTGGAAATTTTTAAAATATTTGGAAAGTCACCTTCTGCAAAGCATTGATTTATTATAAACGATAGTGGTGCACTAATACAGTCACTGATTTCTTTAATTATTGTAGTTGGAAATTTATCGACTCCTGAAGAATTAGAATTTTTTAATTGAGCTATTGTATTGTAGACTTCACTTTCTGTAACATAATCGAGATATATAGAATTTGCTATACAATGCTTACGATGCTGAATTCTGCTGTTATGGAGTGACAAATCATTTTTCTCTTTTGACAAATTTGAAACGTACTTATTAAATTCATTAGCAAGTTCTTTCCCGTTGTGTAAAGTCAAACCATTTATGGTGTAATAATCAATTGTTTTGTTTACACGTCTGCAACCTATATTCTCGTTTATTAATTTCCAAACAGTTTTTGTGGTATTGCTCGCGTTAAGTATCATTTGTTCATGATACTTTTGTTTTGCCTTGTTGATAACTTTGCGATATATTTTTTTGTAAAGTTTGTAGTATTCGTCACTAACGAACCCTGTTTTGTTTAGTATGTGTATATTTTGTAAATTAATAGAAGATTTTTTGATTCCCGTTGTAACCCAACTTTTATTTTTATTGGTGTTTGTCGTAATTATATGAGTTTCTTTAAAGCTAATATCTATGTAATATTTTAGAATATTTGAAAACACCGAGAAAATTTTATCAACGGAATCATTACAATTAAAAACATCCGACCAATTTTCAGATTCAAGGTAGTTGCGCAACAATTGTTTATTTTTTACTATATGAGTGAACTTTCCACTTTTTTCTTGGTGAGATATTTTTACTTTAAATA
The DNA here is from genome assembly GCA_030710515.1 of Abscondita cerata. Taxonomy (NCBI): domain Eukaryota; kingdom Metazoa; phylum Arthropoda; class Insecta; order Coleoptera; family Lampyridae; genus Abscondita; species Abscondita cerata. The sequence goes on from JALBCR010001916.1 coordinate 83,118, forward strand.
TAACTTTTGAGCAGAATGATCTGAAAGGTGATTATGTATAATTGTTTTGAATAAGATATTGTTGTTGAAATTAGTAAAAACATAATCAATTGCACTACTTGAATTTCTATTTACTCTAGTGGGTTCCGTGAATACGGATTGTAAGTTAAAGGAATTTACAATATCAGTTAAATCATTAAACTGTGAATTTTTATCAATGAATTTACATTTAGATCCCCACAAATGATTACTTTTCCTAAGCTTAATCTACTACAAATAAAAAATAAACATTCTTCTAGTTTTTGTAGAAACACATTTACCTTCGTTTCTGGTGATCTGTATAAACAAATTATCACGATATTTCCATGATCTTGCTTCATTTTAATACCCGAGCACTCAAATACTTTTCAACACTAATTTCAGCGAGTTCTGGTATAATTTCAAATACAGTACCGCACTTAACAAATATCACCACACCACCATGCTTATAGATAGTTCTACTAAACGAAGTAGCGAGTTCATAACCCATTATGCTTAGCAAATTTATTTCACTAACAGAACACCAACTTTCTGAAGCACAAAATACATTTGGTTTTTCTTGGTAGAGGAATACTTCTAGTTCTTCTATCTTGTTCTTTATGGACTGCATATTTTGGTGAATGATCGTAAAATTTTCATCAGGTACTAAATCATGATTTATCATATTTTTCCAATTGTATCTATGTTAGGTATTTTATTACTTAATTGCTATAAATCGTAAATTGTTTTACTTTTTCTTGGATTATATGTTTTTGAAAAACACTGCATAAACGATCAAAACAAGAGTGATGTACATCTAATTGTAGCCCTAGTTTTGGTTGGCACGAAAACAATTGGCACATTTTGTGGTATTTGAGCAGTTTTTCAAGATGATCAGTATCCCCGCAATTTAGACAAATTTTTTCATTTTTACATTGTAAGGACATATGATTATAACCAGCGCATGAGAAACATCTACGAATATTAAAATATTCGTAAACATCGCAACTACTCCATTTGATATTCAATTTTCCTAGGTTGATAATTTCTGTAAATGTTTTAGGATCAACTTCGACTATTGCCATATATTTAGTGCGCATTTTCTTGGTTACCAGCAATTTCCAAAAGGTTATAGCGTCTTTTAAAGTAGGGTTTTGTTTTTCCACACATTCTTTTAGACTCACTTCATCTAATTCTTCTGTCATTCCTACTAATTTTATTTTGGGTTTATAAAATTCTGGTTTACGAATTGAGTAGTGTTGTCCAATTTTGTTCTTGGCCTCTTCTTGGAGTTTTTCAACTTCTTCTTGTTTATTACACCGTATTGCCACTCCACCATTTCTAAGTTGTTTTACTTGCGTTATCCCTATTTCCATTTCATCCGGTTTGATATTTTCTTGAACTTGTTTCAAAGTTTCAATACTAGTTTGTTGCATTTTAGGTTGTATTACCATAACATTTTTATTTTTAGTTACATCACTATAAGATTTTGTCATCTTAGTATTATCAGGAAAATTTCTGTATGTTGCTTTTATGCTACCTTCGTAATTTATGCGTAATTTAACTTCCTCGTGTAAACTGTTTATTTTGAATAAATTTCTTTTTGAAATCGTTTAATAGTAATAGAAGGTCATGTTTGTTAACATGCGATATATCACTATCACAATTTTGATATAGTTGGCCTTCTTTTATTTGCATTTGTAAATTATGTACTTCCAATTTTAAATTCTTAATTTCATTTAAAAGCAAATTGTTTTCTATTTTTAATTTAGTTACCGTTTCGTCTGTGTGTTTTCCTTCATCTTTATCTTGCTGAGTAGTTTCATGCTGTTGACAGGTTAATTCTGTTCCATTTAAAATAGTGAAATTTTTGTCTTTGCCTTCTAGGATTTGAGCACAACTTTTATGATAAGTATTGTCGCACTTTATACACTTAATGCTTGCCACCGTAACTTTTTTTTTGCACTTTTTACACCATTTTTCAGTTTGCGTAGACGGAGCCTCATTTAACACGACTGCTTCGTCCGACATTTTAAAATTAGACTTCCCTGTCTACATTATCAAATGCCGATTTTATATCCAAGAACATCCCATACACTTTCCCACCCTTACTTTGTAGGTTATCCATCGCTTTTCTTCCTCTTTTAAAACCCGCTTGCCAATCCGCTAACACATTTTTTCCTCCTTCTTTTTTTCCAATTTCCATCTCGCTTTTCCCATTATTATTTTTTTATTGTTTTAACGAGCTTTTTCTTTTCTTTCTTTTCTTCTAATAGTCTCAGTACAATAATTCTTCTGTTTCCCTTTATCTATCCTCATTCTCTTTTCCTTTTTTCTTAATTAATTTACTGGTTTGTGCCTCTTCTGTACTTAGCTTTTCTTTCTTCTACCTCCTACTTCCCTTTATCAATTTTCTTTTTGATTTTTTACATTCCCATTTCACCATTGGTTTTTCATTCCTCTTGCATTTTTGCTTACCCTGTATCTTTTCATTTCTGTCGTTTGCTCCATTTTATTCACTAAATCCTTATCCAACTCTTCCACTGCCTTCTGTTTGCTTTCCAACTTCCTTTTGTACCCTAATATATTTTCTTCTGTCTATACGTTCATTTCCTTCCATTCCATCATTTCTTTTTGCATTTCAAACTCCTCTCTTACCATATTCACCACCAAAGGTTGGTGGTCCAATTCTATTTCATTTTCTATTATTAACTCTCCAATAGTACGAACAGACTTGGACTCAAGAAACACCTCTGTCTTAAACCCTTTTCTCAACCTTGTATCCTCGTATATCTCTTTAATGGCATTTACCAACTTTCCATTTATCACTTTCTTTCATAGTTTGTTACAGTACTTTCCTGTCCTCATTACCAAATGCTGACCTTATATCCAAGAACATCCCATACAATCTACCGCCCTTACCTGCAGGTTATTTATCACTCTTCTTCCTCTCCTAAAACCAGCCTGCCAATCCGCCAACACATTTTTTTCCTTCATCTTTTTTCTCAATCTCCATCTCTCTATATATTTTATATCCTACGTTAGTCATGCTCACACCCTATAACTTTTCATTTCCTTTCTTTCCCCTCCATTGTAAATCTGACATATAATAGCCTCCCTTCATTTTTTCGGAAACTCCTCTCCAATCCCTATCCTGTTCATTTTCATTTGTAATCTTTCTCGCATTTTTTCTTCTATCTATTTCCCTGCTCCCGCTCTTTGTATTTTTAGCTTTTCCTATTATTATTTTTCTATTGCTTTCACGAGCTCTTCTTTTTTTATCTCTTCCTCTCTTGTTTTTCTCTCTCTCCTTCTTTCTATAGCATTATCCTGTCTTTTTCTCTCCCTCTAATGGTTTCATACAATAATCCCCCTATTTCCCTTCGTCTATCCACATCCTTCTTTTCTCCCTTCAACTAATGTCCATGCTTGTTCCTTATTTTTCTATCTTTCTTTCATTTTCTCTTATATTACTCTTTTCTTCTCTTACATCTTTCCTTGTATTCCTCTCTCAGAGAGAAAAGAGAGAATACGATATTGTTATGATAATGGTGATAAATTTTAGCCTGGTTTTAATTGGTTGTAACACAATCGTCTTTGTTCTATGTTCCTTTGTACCCTTCAATATTTTTTGTTCATATATTGATTTCCTTCTGCTGCTGGTGGTTTGATTCTGTTTCATCTCCTATTATTAATCCTCTATATCCCCTATACTCTTCTGGTTCGCTATTACATATCTATTACAGACTTCCCCCTTCTACTTTTCCATTTATCATCATACCTGCTTCCTCTCCTATTCTTGCATTGAAATTACCCCTATTATAATTTTTCGTTCTTCCCATTTATTAGCATTCCTACTATAATATTTCTTGTTCTTTCCATTTTTTCCGTAAACATTTAATAAATCTAAATAATCTCCTACTTCTGTCTTCATTCTTCCCTCTTTCTTTCATCTTCCACTGGAAATGTGGATGGTTTGTAACTTTCGCGAAAGTAAAGGATAAAAACATTTTTTCTTTAGCCTTGCAAATACTTTTCTAATTTTGTAAGATGGCACAGACTACAAAAACTCTAATTAAAAATCTTTACTGATTTTTGTATAATATTAACTGTATTTCAATTAAAATTACATAAAATTTCACTAAACTTTTCCGAAAACAAACAAATTTTTTTGAAACGTCATTTTTAATCGTTAGTTTAATTTTTGTTTTGTAAAGAAGGTGATAAAATCAAAGTAATCGTGATAAGATAAGAATTTCCTTTCCAATAGAAACCGCAATGAAATACCTCGTGTTAACCAAAATAAAATATAAAATCAAAAAAGTTCTATTAATTAAATTATTATTTCGACCATTTTCAGTCGCGACGTAATTGCGTACATTTATGAATACGCCATCCTACGTACTACGAAAATAGTTTATCGATCTTCTGGACGACACAGAAAATACGCAATTTCTAACAGCAGCGCCGCTATTCGACGTTACAGATACTTTTACATTCGCATGATGACATTGAATAAGTAACGTAGTTTGAAAAGTGTTACGGTAACAATTTTTGACAAAGTCAAACACTGAGTAAGTTCCCAAATGCATCATCACTGGGTGTGCTTCTTTCTGTCAAATATTTTTACGGTTAATGTTACGTCGCCGCAACGTTTTCTCTAACCAAACTTATTTTTATTATGCATTTGAGCAACGTTTGCATGCTCTATTGCTGCACAATACGTTCTAATGGTTTTACAGTTAGGTAATTAGAAGTAGAAAAACCCCACCCGCGCAATTTGGACTATGACGACATGTCTAAAAATACCGTTGGGAAAGTTTGTTAACATGCATTGGGCGGCAGTAATCTTGCTATTCATTGCCCTGCAAGAAGGTAAGAAATCAAACAAGTAATAAATTTCCTTTTCATTACACGTCAGTTTTTAAGAGATTTTACGACAACTCCGACCCCAAACGATGAAGATTTTTCAACAAGCGTTAGTAATATCAACGGAATTACCGAAAGAAACGTAACCAGTAAGTAATTTTAATAGAAACATTACTTAAGTTCGCAACATATGGAAAACTTTTTTATTAATAATTTTACGAAAAAAAGATATTCTTTATAAAAAGTTCTGCATGTTCTAAAATTTAAAATACAATTATCAGATATTAAATTTTTACAGTCGTATACGCGGTATGTCAAAAATATAAATTTTACTCAAAAGTAAAGTACCTTTACATTTGATAAAATCAAAATTTGTTAAAGAAAGAACTAAAAACAAGGTTTAAATATAAAACTTCATCCAATTCAATGTAACTGTATTGGCAGAAACGGCGGGTATGTACATTTAATTTTACTAAACGGAACGGAAAAATTTTTATATCTGATGATTGTAATTTAGATTTCAGAACATGAAGAACATTTTGACTTTTAATTGCCAACAAATATGATTTACAGCTAATATAACGGAGAGTACTGCACAGCTCAACAAAATAACCAGAAAACGCAGTTATGGAGTTAAATTTGCAGTTGGTGCAGTGAGTTAGTTAAAATAAAATAATAAAAAATTGCACTTTGGTTTAATCGATTTTTTTGTAGTTTGTACCGGATTTTCTTTGGTCCTCATCGTGTACGTTTTATGTAAGCAGGCCAAGATGGACAGAGAACGCTTAAACAACGCCAAAGTTGATCCTCTCTGATTGCTTTTGTTTTTTTCAAAATGTGGGTGATTTAATTTGTAAATTAGTTTGGTATTTATTCTGGTTGTATTTTTTTGAAACGAACGCGTGCCTGTTTTTTACAACTAATATATATTTTTTGAAGCCAATTTGATGTGTAACGACCAATTTTGTAATTAAAAACAATTTTGTACAATTTTTATGACAATTTTTGATCGATGTATTTTTGCGAAGCTTTATTCGTCGCATGGTGATATTTTAAAGATATATATGTATGTCTATTTAAATTGTCTAAACAGTCATTAAATGATATAATATAAAATTCAGTTTATTTTTTCAATCATTTTTGAACGAAAATTTTGAAAAGCGAAATTTTATTTGTTTTTTAAAATTAACAAATGCATTTCACTACACCACAAAAAGAAACTTAAATAAATAAAGGCAACTTTGTCAACAGATGTCTTAGCAGTAACATAAATCGATCCTTCAAGTGTTATATGGCAGCATTTTTGTTACACGAGTGGACACTAGATGTCGCAACACTTACTGTTAATTAAATAAATCTCTAGAGTAATTTAAAATGATAATTTACTCTATAGTTGTTATTCTTCTCTTTCTTTTCTCTCCTAGTAAATTTTCTCTTTCCACTCTTCCCTCAATTAATTCAGCACAATCTTTTCTTGGATGGATAATATATTCAGAATCATTTCTACACATTCTACATAATTTTTTTTGTCTTTCATCCAATATTTATTTTTGTTATCTTCATTGCCTAGTCTAAACTTAACTTGTATTGTTAAGTACCTTGGAATTGATTTTCCTTCTTATATCCATACTTGTCCTTCTTTGTTATTTTTTTACATCTTCTTAAGCTTCTTGCTTCTTCTATCGCATAACTTTCTTTTCTATAATATGCTTTCCTTTTTTTTTCTCCGAGATTTATTTTTCAAATTTTACCTCTTTCTAAGATTCATACAAAATTTCACCATCTTTTCTGTTTTCCATTCTTTCGTCGGATAGAATTTTCTCTAGTTTTATTTCTTCTTCTACTAAATATTCAGGTGTCTTTCTCTCCCCAAACTGGGCGTACATCTTCAATATCTTTCCTGTATCCTTTTCATTCTTTCCACCCCCAAATGTCTGTTACGTACATCATCACCCTAAGTAGTTATTTGTAGTGTTTTAATACAAAAAAAATTGATTTTCAACACAATTTTAATATAATTTTTTCTGGCCCATAAACTACTATCAATTAGTAAAATGCAATTTTGGCAAAACAGTACAATTTATTAAATTTTATGTAGAATATCTTTTTTGTGGCCTAAGGTTACTTAACCATTACAATTTTCTTTATCCATTGGCTTAGATATTTAAAAGTTTACAATTTCTTTGCCAATGGATTCATTTTAATCAAAAATTTTAATGTGACGTTTACAATTGTATAAACGTTCCAAATTGCAACAAAACTAAGCAAATTTTTACTAAGCTAAATTTTGTTAAATTGACTATCTATTACTATCTATTTCCACTTCTTTCCCATCTTAAAATTTTTTAAAGCTTTGTCCAACTCGTTTATTTTATTTCTCCTACCATTACTTTCTTATCTTCCATTTTTCTGTATGTACTATGCTTCTCTTGTTTTTCTTGTAGCAAATTTATTATGTGGTTTTCCCATTTTTCTCCATCTCACCTTTTTCCTTTTTTTATTTACAAACTCCCATGTTTGTTCTTTATTCCTGTTTTTTTTATCTTCAGTTCGATCCTTCCTCTATATTCAGTTTTTTATTTATTTTTCCTTTCTTCCATTTTTTTCTTTTCTTATTTCTTTTTTTACACTCTCACATTTCGTATTCCACTATATTCCTTTTTTCTTATTTCAAAACTTTTTTTGTTGCCTTTTCCATTTTCTCTATTATACTCCTTAACTCTTCTTCCACCTCTCCTACTGCTCCTTGTTTCCATATACTTTTTCATACTTTCTTCCGTCTATATTTTCATTTCTACCCATTTGTAATTTTTATTTCTTTCCACTTTTTTTTCTTCTATATCTTCTTATTATTATTGTTTCCAACTTCATAATCGATTACGGATGCTCCTTTCCCTTTTATGAAAGTTAACTTTTCATATTCTCTCTTCATAATTCTAGTAGTTTTTTACATGGGCCGTTTACTTTTTTATCCTCTTTCTCTTTTTTTGTTGCTCATTTATTAGGATCTATCTTTTCTCCCAAATTTATGCATTCAAATCCTCTCATATAACATTTTTTTCTTCCTTTCTATCTTTGATCATCTTTTATGGCATTTCCTTAGTCTTCTCCGTTTCTTTTCCATATATCGTTATTACATCGCATTTTTTCCTTCCTCAGTCTTTACCATAGTTTGCATCGCTCCTTTTGTTATAATTACCTCTATCAAATCTTCTTTTTGCACTCCATTCTTATTCCAGTAACCCTACCCTTTTTTTTATTACTTTTGCGAATTCAACTTTCATATGAAATCATCTGGTAATTTAATACTTCAAATTCCCAATCTCTTTTCTCTATCCATATTTCTACTAGACTTCCAATTTTAAAGTTTCTTATACACCTACAGAACTCTTCCCCTTTATTCTTTATCTCACCAATGTTCCGAAATAATATTTTACCTTTGCTTATCTTTTTTTATACCCCTCCGTAATCTAAATCACAATCTAAGGCACAACTTATGCAGTTTGTATAACACAATGATTTGATACAAAAATCAAAAATTTATTTTATTCTAATACTTCAATTAATTAAGGAAACAAAAAACTCAAAATACACGTCAAAGAACATACCTCAGTACAGTCAACTTCAATTTTTAAAGCCAAGACTAATCATATAAGAAAACTAGTTTTCAAACGGTTGGAAACGAAAGTAGCAGAAAGCGATACCTAAGAGGCACAAAACTTGCTTTCTTCATTTGACATTCTTGGAACGTATGGGAGTCTTTTGGATTAACACACCGCTCCTTTTAAACAGCATCAGATTTCTTCGGCTCCAGATAGTAAGTCGCAATCTTTACAATATTTTAGAAGCAATCCTGTTTTTCCCTGCTAGATCCACATTTGGTATTAATAGATTAAGGCTACATCACCTCAAGGATTTGTGCGCACTTCTCACTGCAGGTGCAGTAAGGAAACTATTGCAATTAATCACAAAACTTTGCAATTTTATGATTCTTGGACAAGTTTCTGACAAAATTACAGATGTTATGTATGGGGCAACACTATGTGTCTTGAAACATCTGTACCATTGCTGTGGAAAACACTCTAAGTAGACTGACATTCAAATTAGGATGCAAATCCTATAGTGAGCAGATTGGAGAGAAGGCAAGTAGGCTTTGGGATGGTTAGTGAGGCTTTATACAGCACGCACCTTTATTATGGATAACAAAGGGTCGTCCAAAATCCTACTAAATTTGCATTTTACCAAATAGATGTTATGTTACATGCAATATTAAGAAAATCATCCCAAAGTTTTACAATTATTGGCGTCAGTACTACTCTAAGCCTACTCTATTTTTTTTTATCTTTGAAATGGTATATCATCCTGTGTTGTAACACCTACACGGAAATACTTAAAAGTTATTTGAAAAATAGACGATGGTATCAAGTACTTTTTTGACATCCTAACCAACACTTTCTCTAAGGTACAGCACTTAACTTTAGTTTTTTCCCATTAACTTTGGCGGTGTTTGGAATTAGAATACCAAGTGATGTTACTTTTCCCGCCTTCCTTTCGTCTACTAATTTCGTGGTACACCTGATCTTTATAATGCTACTCTCACTCAAAGCCAGAGAATGTATTGATCACACTCTGAAGCCGAAAATTGTGGAAGCACAGCTACACCATATGTCAGCAGATGAACCGAGACTTGCCTTAATCAATAAATTGGTCGTTTTGACCCCACATCAACATGAACTTTTCCAAGCTGCTTAGAGGATAAAGTAGTGATTGGGTTACAGTCACTTCATCAAGAAATATAAGCACCCTATTGGATAATAGTACTTTTAGAATTGCAATTGCAATTCGTGGTAGTTGAGATGTCTGCGTTCTCCAAATTTGAATGTGTGGAGAAGCTGTGGGCAAGACGGATACTTATGGTCTATCCTGCAAAAAAAGTTCAGAGCGGATACATTGACATTTTCTTTTAAAAATACTATTAAGCTTGTCCTCCAATCTGTTTAACTTCCTGGTAAGATCTTTCGTTAATTTTTCACCAGCACATCGTGGAGTAGTAGCAGATTTATCTTCTCTACAGTCTTTGATATTAAAATGTTTCATCATCAATTATATTTTTAAAAAATGTTGGTTTTCTTATTATTGAATAAAAGGATCATATCGTTTACATATATTGGTAAGATTAATGTCACGTTCTACAAAAATGTAAACTTGTGACCGTTCCATTCCGAATCTAACTTTAGGTCCACACTCGACTTGGTTTTAATTTTAGATCTTGTTAAACGACATACGTTTTTCGCTGAATTGTTAAAATACTCAAGAAGATTCATGGTTACACTACATTTAAGTGTTATGGTAAAAATGGAAGTTGGTCGATATAAAAAACGTGTTCTGCTGCGTAGGCTAGTAAATATCTTATTCAGCTATAAAGTACTACCAACGAGAAGGTTGGTCTCTTCTTCTTGAAGGTCCACTTGCAACTCATGAGTGTTTAGGATGGACTTCTGACTTGTTGTAAGCTCTCAATTGGTTTTATCTCTTGAATTGGTACTTCAGGTAAAAAAAAATCAGATCTTCTTGTTCTTCACTTTTAATTTCTACACTATGATTTTTTTAATATTAATCCTATTTTTCAAACTTCAAGTTAATTTTATGGTACTCAACGACCCTTGCGGTAGGCAACCAAACGTACTTATCGACTCAAAACCAATAGTCGGTCCTTTCTCGTTTAGAATTTGTCGTTGCACAAACGTTTTAAATGTGTTCCTCCAGGTGATTACCAATGTTCTTTTAAACAAACTTTTAAAATGTTTTAAGTAATCGTAGGTATCAAACGATATTTAAGATAATAATAGATATTTGAGAGCCTTTTATCTCGTTTAAGTTTGACTAATGCCATAAGTTGGGTGTTAATAAAAAATCAACATGTGGCCGTATCGCCATTTTTGGGAACTTTCAGAATTTCTCTCAGAACGACTTTAAATTTTCATGTATTTGTTGTGCATTCTCTACAATTTTTGTGTCGACATCTGTAATCAACCAAACGCCTTCTTTGGCGTAAATCTAAAAAACTTGGTAGCGTGAATGTTGTTTGCACTTTCGACCTGGTGCCCTTTTTATCAACAGCATTATCAATCCTGCCGTATGGTGCATCTCAAATGCAACTGTTACATTAAAACCGTCACCGATATATTGAAATAAGTTTATTTTAAGTACTTAATTGTACGGTGGAACCGTAAAACGTCTTTTGTGCATGTGCGGTACTTTATTGCAATTTTGAATTACGCTTTTAAGAGACTAGTTAAACATTGTGCTTAGTTCTATAATTTGCCATGAATGATTTCTACTGAAATCAAACACTATTTAGTGACAGGTTCCACATGTAAAATTTGGGGAAAAAATATTTGAGAAAGGTCTACACTTTCTCAAATTTGCGTATGCTAACCGCTGTTGCTAAAAATGATGCTGTTTGTTAGAAGGAACACTTAACATTAATGAATCATGATTAGCAGTTGATGACATATCTATCCTAAACAAATTCTGTGCCAAATAGCAGAAAAAGTTAGCTTCTTAAAAACAACAGTATTTCCTTTTTTTACTATTTGAGCAACTGATAGTAAATTCACATTTAACTGAAGAACAAGGTACACGTCACTTAATTGTACAGTTGAAGTTTTTAGCAGAAGTGTGACATTACCAATTGTGTTGTTACTAATTTCATCAATATTAACAGTAGTCTTCCTTTCATTTGTCAATTCACCTTGAACGTTATGTGATTTAAACAACCAGAGTTCAAATACCTCAAATTCTTTCTTCCTTGATTTTGGTGCAACATGAAAGCTGAATATAATGCAGAGTCGTCGTTTTGTTTTAATTTTTTATCCTTGCTTTTCATCATGGCACTGACTTGCAAATTGTCCATATTATTATAATCATAACACTCAACACTATTAGGTCTATATCGGTTTTCAGAAAAATTACTTTTACCTTTCAAACTGTATCCACTAACTTACAGCTGTGTTTTGATCAGGATCGGTAACCACTAAAACATTTTAGTTTTTATTGACTGGATGGTGACTTTAGTAGTGCCATAACTTTCAGTTCCCATTATATCATTAGCCTATAAGAATCAGATAATAGAGCTAATAAAATAGTGCCTATTCATCTTCAATCACCTCGCCATTGTACCAATTATATTGACATACTGTTTCACAGAATTTCAGTTTTGTAATGTGGTAGACATGAGGGTACGCAACAAACCTACTCGTCCGGTTCAAAAACAATTTTCCCCCAGCTTCTTTAACTGTTTTGTATTTTGATCAAAGTGTGTGTTTTATTTTACATCTACGTGTTAATTATTATTGTAATTGTTTTATGTTAGCTGTGGTGTTTTGTGGCGGAACTATTTATAGTTTTGTTGATCTGAAGAGGTGCACATAGGCATGCACAAAACGTCACCCTTCTTTTATAAAAAAAATATTTTACTATGACTATGCTTTTGTTTGCATTTTGATACCTGTTTTGATACTCAATACACAATTCCATAGTTTGTTATGTTTTAAATAGGTCTGTACTGTCATTTTCGCGCCCATTTTTTTCTCAATCGAAGGTAACTGATACTACATTTCTATTAATAATTTTTGGGGGTCTTAGTTCACAATAATTTTTTTTTGGTATAGTTAATTTTATTTTTCACAAAAAAACAATCAATTTACTCAGTTTCTTTTGGAATCTGGGCCCATAACCTTATGTTAAAAACTGTGATTTGTTTTAAAAAAAATAACAAATAAACACAATACTATTCTACACAAACATACAACTAGTTACAATGAGTTATGTCTCTTTCTAAGACAAATATGTATTTTAGTTTTATTAACTGTTCATAATAACGACAAGGTTCAAAATAGAGGTCTTCTATAGATGTTCTAGTCTTCAAGCATTTTTGGTTTTATTTTTGTCAGCTTTTGAAATATGTAACACTAATTTATTTTAAATCTCCTATAGAACAATGTAATACAATTATGTCAACAAGTCAGTTTATAGTTATACTTAGTGAGAAAGTGTGCGGTGACAGAAGCAACTTACTCGAAGAATAAACTAAAAATAAACAGTGTCTCAAAACTTATATAATGTTAGAGAGAAAGTAATAAAAACTAATTAAACGTTTTGAAATTTAAAGTTGACTTTGTTTGAAATGGAAGAAAAAATGTTAAAAAATAGTTCAAATAAAAGTTATGAACTTTCCACAATTGATATTCTTGAAGATCTTATTGGAACAAAAAACTGTTTAAACAAAAGTTGTGTACAATTACATTACAAACAACTTTATTTGAATAAAAATTTGGTAAATATACTAATAATTAAAAATTTATGTAGGTTAACGACCTTTTGCATTGACCGACTATGCCCAAAATCTACTTAGATTTGCACTATTGTAAGTAAGACACATATGCATAGTTTTATAGTAATCTAAAAGGTGTTTTTTTAAATGCGGACGGACGGCCGGGAGGTTGGCCAGCCAAGAAGCCATCGAAAATATTTTTTTGTTATATTATGAAGTACTAGTTCTATTTTAACCAAAAACGTTGCCTAACTCCCCATCTTGTGTGAAGAAATAAGTTAAAATGATATACTCGTTTTCTAGCAATAAACCACGTAGATATTATGTTATACCATAGTAAATGATATCACATTAATTTTTGTCATAAGTTTGTCAATTTTTGTAGCCATTAAAAAGGTAAATATGTGTCATATAAAGCATATATTCTGTCTAAAACTAATACTGCCATTTTACTTTTATTTGACGTCGACAAACATGACCTATTTTTTCCAACAATTAATTATTCATTTGTGTATTAACCAAACTTAACAATGAACATAGTTAAACAATATAAATCCTAATTAAACAATGGAAGGTCTCAAGTTCTTTAATTTTTATGAATTATTTTTAATTCTAAAAGTTTGTTGCAATTACGACTTTTATTAATCTCCATCTCTGTCTAAAGGACTTTCAAATTCTTTTTGTATAACTACAACTGATATGACTACAACTTTTTCTGTATTTTATGTATGAACATGATAAATACTTAACATCTAATAGTCTCAACTGTAATTGTCATGGTAACATGAGCAACAATGTCACTATTAACTACGTTTTAGACAGAAAAAGGGGTGAGACAGGAATCCCCATTGAGTTGTTGTTTATTTTCTTTATATCTAAAAAACTTAATGAAAGAAATTAAAAGTGGCAAGTAGGAGAAATTGTGGCGGAAAAAAGAAAAGTATGGGTTTAGCCTTGGCAAAACAGAGAAAGAGATAAAATGAATAATTAAGGTGATGAATAGATATTTAGAAAAAAAAAGAAATTAAAAGTTATTCTAGAGAGAGACAAAAAATTATGGAGTTTAAGAGAGAAAAGGTAAACTAAAGAGAGGCAGATAGAAGTAAGGCGAGATAAGTATAAATATCTAAGATATACAGTAAGTACAATAATAAAAATTAAAAACAGACTAAAAATTAGAACGGAAAGGAAATAAAATAATACGGTAGGTATGGGGTATAAGAGAAAGAGTGTTTGGAAAAGACTTAAAGAAAAAGAAGAAGATAAGGCAAGTAAAAAAAACTGGAGAAGATGATACAAACAAAAGTATTGAAACTAAGCACTAAGGTTGGAAGAAGAAACGTCAGGTTATATAAAAAAAAGAAACTGAAAAGATAAGGATATAGTCAGGAAAAAGAGCAGTAAGATATAAAGAAAAGATAGAAAACTAAAAATGTAATAAGATATTGTATGAGTGTTGGGAGGAGATCGAAGCACAAAAGATAAAATTTGTTAATATTGGGGAGAAAACATATTATGAGAGAGGAATATATGCAAGATAGGAAATTAAAAAGATAAGAGATGGAAAAAAAGTATGGAAAAAGAAATAGTACAGATAAATATTGACACACAGGCACATGAAAAAAGAACAAAAATTTAAAAAAATATAACACAAAGTTAATAGCAAAAAGAAAACCGAAGTAAATAATCGGAAGAAAGCGATTGGGAGATAAAATGTTAATAGCAAGGTTTAGAGTAGGAAAACAAAAACAGGTACTGGTAAAAGAACAGAAATAGGAGGTATAGAATGTGTAGGAAAGGGTGGAAAATATAGATCATTTGAAACTAGAATGCAATGAAATAAAAGCAAAGAAAAGAGGGAAAAAAGTGTTACTGGGAGAGAAAGGCGAGGGCACTGAGTAAATAAAGAATGTAGTAGAAAAGAACATAAATAAAAAAAACAAAATGAGGTTATAAGGATTAAATAAATAAAAAGTTAGAAAAAAAAAAATTTTAAGTTTTTTTTTGTTTTCTTTGTTTATTTTGTTATTTTATGGATTGCAAATATGTAAAAAAACCGAATCATATATTAATGTAGTACGACAAATAAATTGAATTAAATTAATAGTTAATTAACAAACGCGTGTATTTAAAAAGCAATTAACAATCGAGATGTTTTAACGCGTGAGCGAAAGCGAAGAGCGTTAATGTTGAGGATTATTAATCGCCGTTTATCAACAATTAGTTACACAACTTTTCTTGTCGACCGTACTTTGTAATTTTTATAAAATTATAATTTAATAATTTTAGAAAAGATATGATATTGTGAACGCACCTTTAGAAAGTACCGTTTTGTGAACTTACCACAATTTTTTAATTGTATAACATAACATAACTTCATTGTTTCTACTTTTTTGTGAGCTTTGTATTTTGCCTTTTCGTCTTTTGTATGGCTATTTGACAACAGTATTTTAATTAAGTTTAGTAAGTTGATGGAAAATTAAGGTTGCGTCAAAATAAAATAGTTTTTATTACAGAGAAACAAAGTGTATAAATATTTTTTGTGAAAACGGATTGGTGCTTATTCAAAATACTGATGCACATACAAAGACCGAACCAGAAATGGTTGGCAACGTTTGATAAATGATGATAATCTCAACGTTGCCTGTTAACAAGTTGAACTTTTGATAATGACTTGTCACATCATACCAAACAAAGATATTCATTCATATCGCTATTGTGTACAAGTGGTCCACCAAATTATTGAGACGCGATTAATTATCCTGCATGTGTTCCAGCTTAAGATTCTTTAACGATGAAGCTTGATTTCACCTTAATGTTAGTCCACACAACATGCGCATGTAGAGTTTATAAAAAACATTTTATTAAAGTGGTTCCACTACACCTCCAAAAGATATTTTTAGGAGTCGGAAATGTTTATCGGGCCATTTCTTTTTTATAGTTTTTATTTTCTTTTACAACCCTGCTTGAAGAATTTAACTTTTGAACAATGAGTAAACAATATTGAAGAACTGTGTAAGACAATAGTTTGTAAAATGTTATTTAGTGTTATCATCGGAAGATTCAAAATGTCTCAAAGTTTGTGTAAACAAATTGAAGATTTATTATAACTGTATATAACAATTATGACATTTACATTTTCATATTGTAATTGATTGACAGATAAACTGGCACATTATTTTAGTTCACGAATTTAATTTTAATTCTCTAAACCAACATTATTTGAATTAATCACTAAGTTATGGTTCATCTTTTTGTGTAAACAAAATTTAAACACCCTATATTCTAAATAATAAATTTAATGGTTTAATTTTATATTAAGAATTAAAATTTCTAACGTACCGTAATGTGGGGTTATTTTGCGCCATAAGGGGATACATTGTGCCATTTGCAAAAAAAGTTTATAACGGTTATTTATATAGACATACTGTATTAACCAAAACAAACGCGCCGCTGTATTAGAAGTTGCATATGCAGTGATTGATTAGACCTTGAGTGGATCCGTTTTAGATGTCATTAAGTGTTTCCCTTTGGCAGTAAATAACTTACGAAAAACGTGTGCGTAGTAAAAATCTTTGTCGAATCTTGTTCATTTTTGGAGATAAAACAGGTAAGTATTTATATGTCTTTGTTGTATTGTTTTGCAGTTACCCAAAATATTTTGTTTTTAACGTAACATGTAAACATTAAAAACTAAGAATTCCTCTAAATTGACAAAATTTTATAAATGTGAGGATGCTTTGTTCCCCATGATTACTTTTGCAAAGTAACCCCTATATTTTTAGAAACATGTGTTGGAGACCTTTTCTATTAGTGGCGCAAAGTATCTTGTTTATTTTTACAGATTTTTTTTAATTTCATAAATGCCTAGACAACACAAAAGAAACACTGGCGCGACAAGATACGGCGATTATACTAAAGAAACACTTGAAGCATGTTTGGCTGTGTTTAATGCAGTTAAGTGCGTTAGCTGTTAAGCAGGCACCTCGGGTTCAATTCCCGGTGCAAGCATCAAATTTTTTGGCCGTACTCTCTCGCAAAGCAATGGCAAACCAGTGAGAGTATACTTGCCTAGTAAACCTCTCAACTAAGCCGTTCGGAATCGGCGTTAAACTGTAGGTCCCATGTATATGTGTCTACTTCACGCACAACACATATACATGAGAGGGGTGCGCAACATCCGGTAACGGATATGCGACTTCCAAAAGAAGAAGAATGACCAGGAAGAAGCCTAATTTGAGTTATGTATAATATCCATGGGAGAATTTGGTTTTTCCGTAAATGTTACTGCGACACATCATGAAAAATTATCTCGACCAGGCTGGAAAACAAGTGAAAATATTCCACAATAATTTTCCAGGACGGGAGTGGATTAAATCATTTCTAAAGCGGCATTTTGCTCTTTCTGAGAGGTTTGCAGAGATTGTAAAAAGAACCAGGGGTGCAGTAGATGAAACTTCCTTAAAAACCTTTATTAAAAATTTAGGTGAAGAAGCAAAAAGATATTTAAAATTTCGATAAAACAAATCTTGTGGATGATCCTGGAAAAAAAGGATTTAGTTTAAAAAAGGCTGCAAGTACCCAAAAACCATCAGAAATGCGTCAAAAACTTCAGTTTCGGTTATGTTTGCTGGAAATGCTGATGGAGAACTCCTCCCGCCTTATGTGGTTTATCATACTCAACATATGTAGACAACATGGACAAAAAATGGTCCGAGAGATTGCAGGTATAATGCCAGCGCTACGGGATGGTTTGATGCTGCAAATTTCACCGACTAGCTTAAAAATCAAATGACGCCATGTCTAAAAAAATGGGAAGGGAAAAAGATCTTGATTTGTGATAACCTTTCTTCCCACATAACTGTGGACGCGCTCAAACTTTGCCGTAAAAATCAAATCAGCCTAATATGCTTACCATCCAACAACACACATTTAAAGTAGGCACTTGATGTGGGAATGTTCAGGCCGTTAAAATTTGCATGAAGGCAAGTGCTCTCCAAATGGAAAGACAGTCCAGAACACTAATATACAAAAGCAGCACTTTCCACCGCTATTAAATAAAATGCTACAAATTCTTGCGCCAAATATCGCAGATAACTTAAAATCTGGCTTTCGTAAATGTGGCACACATCCAATAAATGTGGAAGAGCTTTTAACGATCCAAATGAAATTCATTCGGTGTTTCTTACAATCTTGAGGCTAGAAGATCTGATTCAACAAAAATTGTCCAGACGCAAAGAAAAAAATTAAACATTCCTGCAGAGAAAGTGTCTGCAATAAAACGGAAAATGATGAAGAAAATACAAATTTGTCTGATGAATTCACAACACCATTAAGGGCAAAAAAGAAAACCATTTCAGAACTTTTTTGTGACCGTTCCTCGGATGATATCGACTTCGATGAGATGGTTAAAAAACATTAAAAAAAAAACAGGACTTTATTGATTATGTTGATAATTAAAAATCAGGGACAAAAGATTTCCAATTTTCAAATGTTGTGAGAGAAGTTGGACAATTTGTTGCATTCACATACAAAGGGGAAATATTTCCAGGCGAAATTGTAAACTTCAACGACCAACAAGTCACTATCAAAGCTATGCAAATATTTTTAAAAGCATGGAAATGACCCCAAAAACTGGACCAAATGACATACTCGTGGGATGACGTGTTAGGATCTATAAAACCACCCGTACAGATTTCCAAAAGAGAATTCTTAAATATTCCGGAGTTAAAACAATTGTGGTCTTAGCTGGATAATCTCTGTTACTTTTAAGTTATATTTCTACCTAGTAGTAAGAATAACTATAGTCTTTTCTAATTAGAATTCAACAAAATAAAAGTTTTTTCAATTTTCCTTAGAGTTTTCAATGTAAAAAGCAGCCAAAAAACGTTTTTTTTATTTAACACATAAAATAGAGTAATTTCCCTTAATCAGAAGGGTTACATTGCCCCACAAATAAATTTACTCTTTGCTACAGCCGGTTTTATTAAATGGCGCAAAGTTACCCCAGCCTATGGCATGCTTTGCCCTACTTTTAATTAAAAAAATATATAACATGGACAGAATTATTGTCATAAAATATTTCAAAAACCTACTATACAAACCTGTCATTACCAACTCTACAAATCTTAGAGCTTTATGTACTTAAAACAATTTCTTTACATTGCGTTTTCTTTTAATTCATATTGAAAAGTGGAGCACAGTAACCCCACTTTACGGTAACAGATATTAATATTACTTAATTTTTACTATACTAAATAAAATACGTACTAATACGCTAAACTGTTCCAAACTAAATAAAATAAATTATTTATTTTGAAAAATAAAATCTAAATATTTTATTTTGATTTTTTTGTTTCTGTTTTTAAATTTGATTGTAATTAAAATTAAAACAGAACACTCTTGTATGTTAATGTAAATTTTAAATTATTTTCTAAATAATCATTTTATTTACAAAATTATGTTTAACTAAATTTGAGCTGAACTTAAATTTCTATTTCTATTATGTTCATAATTTGAATTCTTCAAAAAAGAAAACTAAAATTAATTAAATTTTTGGTATGTACCGGGTGACCCAATAAGACCGTTCCTCGGCCATATCTCGGGAACCGTTCGTCGTATGACTTTGGTGTAAAAAAAATATTAGGTAAATCGGCCATGAAGAATTGCAGAAAAATATTTTCAAGTTTTAAAAATGACCACCAGAGGGCGTAACTGCCATCTTAAATTTTTAAATTGCATTTTCTATAAATTTCGCATAATAAACAAAAATTTTTTTTTACATTTGTAAAGAGAACCAGTTTATCTATCATTTTCGTAAAAACAAAAGTTCAGTTATTTCAAAAACAAAGATGGCGGGGGGTGTTCAATTGTTTTTGCAATAACCTGCTTTAACTTCTTAACGGTTTGACCGATTTTAACAAATTTGGTATCGTTAAAAGAACATTCTTTAAGCAATAAGAATCAACCAAAATATAGTTAATTTAGTTGAATCTTTCTCCCCCAGGGGGCTAGTTTTGACACTATGACCCAAATTAAAAAAAATTCAGAAAGATCAAATGAAATGATATGACTTTTTCTTTATGATAAAGTAGCCAAATAACATCCAAATAGACCAGCGAAAACCATTTTTCAAAATCTCGTTCCTAACCTCAAATATTGGGAAAATGAAAATAATGGATGTTTGAAGATTGAGGACCGCGCGGTAAATTTTCTAAAACTATTAAAAATTTAGCACAAAATGAATAAGATGTTAAAGAGACAATTGTAAGTCTAAATAGAATTCATTTAGGTATTATTTAAAAAATATATATCATCAGAACATTCATGTTGCTCCAAAGGGACTAAACGCATTTTGAACTTATTGTCACTTTAATATTACTCTCGTAATTTTAACCTTTAATTTAAAAAGTAAGCCTAAAAACCTAAATAGGTATACTATATCGAATTCGAATATGTTAGACCATATATTTTGGAACCATTTACAAAGATTCTTTGTAAAATTTGATGCCCCAAATCTAGTACTTTGCGTAAAGTTTTAAGCTGTTTTTTTGCAATATGGTGTGTGGTCTTGGAAAAAAGAAAGAAAGATAAGTAGTTCAGTTCATCTTTGCCAAAAATATATAATATATTTAAAAATTAAAAAAGTATAAGGTATAACTTTTAATCGCAATAATGAAAAACAAGGTAAGTCTTGGCTTGGTTTTAAAGTAAAGTAAAAGCACCCTACACTTTAGGCCTTGGAAAATTAAACAAATGGAACACGATGCATTATAAAATAACAGTCGTAATTTTGTAAATTATTTTGTTGTGTTTACATTCAGAAAGTGCAATTTTTAAATTTGTAATCTTTTTAAAATGCCGATTTCTAACTAAGAAGCATTTAATATGCTGGCGATCTATTTTAAATGTTTTCAAAATGAGATTATCGCTGCTCGCACCTTCTATTTGCGCTATCCGAATCGACCGCGATACCATGCGTTTAGCCAGGCGCCTGTTAACAACGGGTAGCATCCGTAGACCTGTAATGAATCGGAGAAATAGGCAAAATAACGAACAAAATGTTATTAATATCCTGGCATCTATAGAAATCAATCCCCAAATTAGTACTAGAGAAATTTCTCGAGACTTGGGTATTCCTCAAAGTACGGTTCATCGCATTATTCAAACCCAGAGGTATGTAAGAGGTATACCTCTTTTTATAAAGTTTAATCTATTTTACACTCAAATTATAAACCTCTATGTTTTGTTTACATTTTATGCTATTTTAGGCTACACCCCTACCATATCAACTTACACCAAAGCCTTACTCCTCCGGATTTTGACCAAAGAATAGATTTTTGCCACTGGCTATTAAACATGGTAGCAGAAAATCCTCAATTTCTGTCAAATGTGTTGTAGACTGACAAAGCCACTTTTGGTAGTAATGGGCAATTGAAGTTACATAATGCGCACTTTTGGGCCCGAAATAATCCGCGCTGGTTTGGAGAAGTCCAGCTTCAAAGGAGATATAGTGTAAATGTTTGGTGTCGGATAATTGGAGGGCGGGTTGATGGTCTGTTTACTTTGGACGGAGCATTAAATGGTTGAACATACCAACATTTCTTAGAAAATGTTCTTCCAATTTTAATGGATGATATTCCGCTGGTCGTCTGCCAAAATATGTTTTTCCAGCATGATGGTTGTCCCGCCCATTATGCCCTTGCTGTTCGCCAGTATTTAGATGCCACCTTATTTCGTTGGATTGGAAGAAAAAGTCTGTTACCTTGGCCTCCAAGGCAAGCTTTTGTACCGTAAAATTGCTTCAGTATTTAACACAAGAATTTTTGGATGTTGCACTTTAGACTGATTCTGTTTATAATTGCGCACATATTAAAACTTATTTAATATTTCAGGTCTCCGATTTAACCTGCCTTTATTTTTATCTCTGGGGAAAGATTAAGGATATTGTCAAAGCAACAAGGCCAACTTCCGCAAGGATATGATTGCAAGAATCAGGAATACCATCTTGAACATCCCAAGAGCTAAAATTGAGAATGTTGTTTTTTCAACACATCAGCGTCTTCAGATGTACACTCATGAAATTTAAAACTTGGACACCACAATTTCTGTAAACAAAAGTTTGCACATTGTAAAGCGGGCTTAAGGGTATCATTTACAATTCTAACAGCAGGTAGTCTCAGCAGGGGTTATCTTATAGAGGGACTGTAGAATGAATCATTACACTAAGCACGTTTTAGAAAATAGGTAATTTACGTTGCTTACTTATTTTTTCTTTAAAGAATATATTTGAAGGTATCGCTAATTAAACACCATAGCTCGATTAATTATCGAATCAAAATTTTGTTTAGGAAATGTTTACAAAATAAAATTAGAAATAATTTTGATTTAAAAAACGTCTACAAGCAATAACTTTTAAATTAAATCAAAAAACTAAACATGGTTATTTGGGTTGACTGATTATTACTTATTTTTAAATAAATCTAACCTACTATACTTATTGTAAGTTATTAAAAAAATCAATGCCTAAACTCTACTATTCCATAATATTTAGTCCTTACAAAATGTATATTTTATGACATAATCCATTTTAAAATTTTATCGAAATCCAAAAAAACAATAAGATACGCTTTAAAATCTCATTATATTTATTTCGACATTTTATTACGATAATACAAATTATAGTTTAAGTTAAAACAGATTGCTTCATTTATATAATTAATACATAAAAAAATAAAAAATCCTTTTCAAATCTAAAAAGGTCTTGACCATAAGTACCTAAGGTCATTTGAACCACATATCTCAAGAACAATCTGAATCCTTGTAGTGCAACTACAACAGCACAGATTTTTGCATCACCATATTATGAAATACTTACCACACTCATGTAGCTACAGCCTAAATTTCCTCACATTGGTTTATTTTTAAAATCACCTGGACTCAACTTAATTTTGCTAACCTACAAAAAGTTAATTACTGCGCCCAGAGTAACAGAGCATATCCTGGCTCTAATACTACACAAACCATTCTCACACTCCAAAGTGACATCAACTATTGTTAACCTAACGGGGTGTACCTGAAGTCACATAATACCGACAGGGAGTTGACACCTATGAATCTAAGCTTAATATAAGCTAAACCTTTCCCTGCATCAAAGTTTCCACGAAAATCCTGAATAATGCAGTAAAAAAAAACTAACAAATTAAGTCCCCCCAATCAGGAGGAACGATAAACGACTTTCCTGCCACAACAACAATGAAGAATACCTTCTTTCATGTTTAACGAATACAACTATCGAACATTTCCATATATGGGTCACCTGTTATACTACAACCAAAAAAAAAAAAGACAAAGAACAAAGAACGCCAGAATCGACGTGTCGAAAGAATCAGCCTTACACAACCACTCATTTTAGAAATCTGTAACACATTGCACAAATTACCTAATTCATTGGACTGTAGACAGTAATCGTAATTAAACAACATTGTTAATTACTTGAATGTGTGAATTAAAAACCTGTTTGACAGGGGAAATGTCCGGCGAAAGAATACTCGAAAGCCCCGTGACATACAACAGACTCCCCCCCATAACTTAAATTAAATCAAAAACTAAACATGGTTATTTGGGCCGCCTGATTACCACTTATTTTTAAAATAAATCTAACCTACTAATTATTGTAAGTTATTAAAAAAATCATTAAACTCTCTATTCATAATATTTAGTCCTTACAAAATGTATATTTTATGACGTTTCATTTTTTCTGTAGTTAATATAAAAGTGAAAATAAAAACTAAGGCAATTCTTATTGTCAACGTATATATTTAGTTTTTGACAAGAATTTATTACATAATTATAATTAAGATACCAAGTTATAGTTTAAAATTAAATGAAAACTTTTTTTAAATAAAGGTATTACTATATAAATAAATATAAGAAATCAATAATGGGTGTGACCTCCATTATTTTGATACATTCTTGGAGGCGTCTGCTCATTGACGCTATCAAGGTATCAATATAATTAATATTAATCGTTTCCCATGCGGTATCAATGGCTGCAATTAGTGCATTACGGTTTACTGGTATAAAATTTGGCCCTTGTTGTCTTCGGATAACAGCAAGTATTCGAGCCCAAACATTTTCGATAATGTTAAAATCTGGGCTTTTGCTGGCCAGGGTAACAGCTCCAAGTTATTTTCTCGTATCCAATTGCGCACAACCCGCGAAGTATGAATAGGGGCGTTGTCCTTTAACAACAAAAATACATTATGAAAATTTAATTCAACAGATCCCGAACTATTTTTTTGGAGAAAGTATAGTGAAATAAGAATACTTACTTGTTGGAAAATATAATCTTCGTCTGGATAAAACACTTCGACTGAAGGTTTCATAATAGTTTCCAAAATATCTAAATACGCAGCAGAATCAAGACGTCCATCGATAGCCCAACAAACTCTGGACCCCGCGCGCTAACCCAACCCACATTCACAGAAAAATAACCACTTCGTTTTTTAGGACATATGTGATTATTTTCGTAACGAGTTCCTTCCATTCTAAAAACTTTTAGTGGTCCATCGTTGCGGCTATTGAACGTTTTTCGTCGCTAAAAATCACTCGATTCCAAAATTCCAAAGGTTCGTTCACATATCGCCTTGCAAATTCCAGACGACGTCTCATATTTTCGTCACTGAGAACTTCTTTCGCAGCAGCATTATACTTCTTTATTCCCATCTCCTTTAATCTTTTTTGTGCAGTTATACGGCATCCGGGAAAATGTGTATCTGCTATAGCCCTGGAGTATGTAGCAAATAGTTGTTCTGTTACGTAATGAAACAACTCGAGATCTTGAGCACGTGTTGATACTTTAGATCTACCACTTCCGATGAGCAATACGTAACTGG